>JAQGAS010000536.1:0-45183 GCA_034686365.1 Pachymerium ferrugineum | reverse complement strand
AAACGTTTGTCTGAGTAATTAACTTTTTTACGAATAAAAAATCCTAAGAATTTTCCCCAGTTATTCTCATCCTGAATTTTAATCATTTAGATTTAAATTTATCTTTGTAGTTTCTATTTTTTTTGTTATAAAACCTAGAGGTAAATCATGTTTTTTCTTTTCTCAGTCCGCAAGGGGGAGAAAAAAAAACCACTTCTCGAGCCTCCTAAAAAAAAAAACGTCTAAAAAAATGGACTGGAAGAAAACGAAAAAAAAATATTTGCGAGCGAGAAAAGATAAAAAGAAAAGCCCTGCAGTTTCGATTTTAGTCGCCACCCACCATAATGACAAAATTTTTCAAACCGAAATGTTAGAATATAAAAACAATATTATTTCAAGCCCATAATTTTTAACCGGGGATATTTTTTTTAAACACTCACCAGAGGACCCAACGGTGTGCGCGAAACTTCAGTTTTTGCACATGCACGTCTTTTGTTCAATGTTACCGTCGATTGACTCGCCTTTCCATTAAAAACTAAATATTAAATAATCAAAATAAATTTAATATAAACAAACGAACTTAAAAACTATTTGGAAAAACAAACGGACATAAAAACCAAACAAAAAGCCAAAATGAGAAACATGCGCAATTAATGACGGCGCTTTGTTCAATTTGAAGTGTCACATTTATTTTTTAAAAAAATTGTTTTTTTTTAATTATACTAATATTTTTGAATTTCCCTCACCTGTAACATTAACTGTAGACAAACAGACTGAGCACTTAACACTGTCGTCTTTGCCTGGGAGGGGCAAAATGGCTCCACATTCGGGGCAAAAGTCGGATTCGCCAGTGAAAACACTTTGACTATTCGTTGCACTTGAGTTTGACATTATGTCTGAAATGCAATAAACATACTTTAACATTTTGCATTCACATCGCATCAATTGTAAAGGGACGATCGGGTTTTTCGCCGGCGAAAACAAGCTGTAAGAAAAAAAAAATATATGAAGCGAGCCCAACAAAAAAATTCCGAGACAATTGCACGATTTTCCACGCCAGTTTTCCAGCCGTCTCAATCTATTTCCAGGTAAAAAATGAATCAACGTACTCTTTAGTATGAGTAGAATCTATACCATGAATTTTAGGCGGTTTATACCAACCGTTGCCGGAGATTGAAGGCATCAACTTTTACCCATGAAAACATGGCAGCTGCATCGAAAATTCTGCAACGGAGGACGCCATTTTTTGTGAGTACCCACAATGCACTTGGGATTCTGTCAGCTGCGAATGACGTCATGCACGCAGCAATGGTGTTGCGACGAGTTTGCAAGGAGTGATCTAAAGTAGGTAGTGGTTTGAACTTGCTCTTCTGCTTTTTATACATTTTTAAATGTTTAGACGGAAATTATAAACAGGAATTTAAGATTTTGGACAGACAATATGCCATATGTTGGTTAAGGGCAGACGAATTAGAACGACTGACAAGCTGAATATTTTTGGAATATTTTCGTGTTTATGACAAATTAGAAATCATCAATCATGGGTTTCTGTCTACAATTGCGGGTGTTGTTATGGAAAAACCTCACTCTTAAAAAACGAAAACCAGTAAGTATGTTGTTAATGTCTTAGATGAATAGCTTTTTAAACTTTCTACTATTTACTTTTCTAATCAATTACGTAAACGAAAAAGAAATTGATTTTAAAGCTGTTGATGACTAGTTCAATACTCGAGGCTTTTAAACCGACGCGATTAGTGAAAAATAAATTTAACGTATTAACAACCCGTTAGAAAGTGAAAGGAGTAACGCGAAATATAACCATTTATATTATTGACTATTGAAATTGACGTATGGGAACATAATCCTTACGTTGCGCATCATCTAACTACCAGGACGCTGAATGTGAAGAATATTCGTGTCTGTAAAAGCCATATGCCGCGATAGGTGCGATAAATTAAAACGAAAACGCGACGATAGCTAAATTTTTTAACTTAAATTATTTGACTATTCTCTTGTTTGAAAAAACACTACACGTGAAAAGAATAAAATAATAGTAGACATCAATTGGTTTTACAGAGAATTGTAATTGCAATCAATTGGCCAAGAGCCAGGGATTTTCTAGTGAAGAGCAAACATTTACTACTTGTGTGAGATGAGAGGCAATTTCTTGGCTTCTTAATGGTTTTTCGCCAAAGAGGAAGCTAACTATCCTCTCTCTCGAGAGTCCAATCATGTTTATACGTGTTGAAAACATGGCAGAACCTCCTTTCTTCTTAAAAAAATTAGAAAACTTTTTATTCATATGTGTTTCCGAAATAACGATTTGTAATATAAAAATAGAGTGTTATTACGCCGATAAATATCTTATTTTAAGTTTCAATTTTCATTAATTATTTGCTTTGTTTCTTTTTTTCAGTGGGTCCTTATGTTCGAAATATTTATTCCATTAGTTTTGTTTTTTATTTTAATTGGAATACGTCGGAAACAACCTGCAGCGGCTATTGATCCGAGTAAGTAACGTAGGGAAAAGTCCTATAAACAAGCAAACACGCAATTGTTGTTGACCTTTAAAAATAATTATTTTCACGACATATGTTAGTTAGACTTTGATTGTCGTGTGGAAATAATTATTAAAAATAAATGTTATACATGTCATGAATTATGATTTGTGATAAATAGAGGTTTTAGGTGTGTTTGATTAAGATTTAAGATAAAAGTTAAGTTTATTACGAAATGGGAAAATATAATTAACAAAGTGAGATAGCGAATATTTTAAATGTATTGTATGTTTTTCAACAATTTTTTCTCTTTACATTTGCATCATGTAATGCAAAGAAGTTGAATTTGTAGGGCTTTCCGCTCCAAAAAAATTTTTTTAATACACCAAGTTGCTTGAAGCAATAGTTTTCAAGGTCAGTTGAAGCACTTTAAAGTCCAGTCATGTTGAAAATTTTTTATTGATTTATGTTTCAACAATGTTGACATAAAAGTTTTAATTCTTATTTATTAGGCCAATATTACCACTTAAAAATTTATTTAAAAAAATTATTGAAATTTGGGTTGCTAAAAAGACAGGCAATTATTGATGTCACCTTCCATCTTTTTTAAAAATGATCGAAAACTTTAGGTAGTGATTGTAAATCCCAATAGTTTTATAGTTTGCGACTTGCGATCTCTTAACGTTTTAAATTTATCCATGGAAAATAATTTATTTGCTTCGTAACATCTAATAGCACGTCTAATACTTAAAATGAAATAGAATCATGCAATTAATAAAATGACATTTTTAGTGAATTTCCGTGCACTGCCTTTACCATCTGCCGGAGTCATTCCAATCATGCAGTCGTTTTGTGATGGACAAAAAATTACAGATCAATCCGGATTCAGTGATTTTCCTAATTCAACGTCAGTTTTATATTTTTTTGTTCATAAAACAATTTTTTAATGTTATTATTCTGTTTTCAGATTAAATGAATTTTTGCAGAGGCTCGACTCTGTTGCAGAACATCATAATCATTTTCAGCCAGGTATAAGTCCAAATGACTTGGATGAAATTCCTACAATTTATAAGAGTATAATTGAGGACCCTGTTGCTTTGCGGGGAAAATTTCAAAACGTTTCTGGTAAATGACGATGATGTGGAAAATTATGTGTATGAATTAATTTTTTTTTTAATTTTTTCTAGCCCTGAAGTTGGGCGATTTAGTTAATGATCGCGAGAAATTGGCGAATTTTTTACAGAATAATTTAACTCTTACCCACGAAGGAGTGTCGGCTCTCTTGAATTCAACGCTGAATTTAAATCGCATTTATTCTCTTCTATTCGGAGTTCCCAAAAACTCTGAATCGAGTTCTGGATCTCAAGAAGACAATAATAAGGATACCGTAGATTTAGGGATTATTTTTCAATTGATCTCGACTGACAAATTGACAGATGTAATTAAACTTTTGTTTGAAACGGCAAACTTGGATGGTACGCCAATGAATGTTACAGCGATAGTCAGTTTTGTGAAGGTAAGAAAACTTACTAATTTATAACAAATGCCAAATATTAAAATAGTCCGATTTCTTTTTTAGTCCGAGATTTTAACCCCCAAACATATTCACAAATTGAGTTGTGATACCCCAGAATCGGCGAATATTTTGTCGTCACCGAATAACAAGTCTGCAGCGCATTTAGTATAAATACCTTTTTCTTTTTTTTTTTACTTTTATTTATTCTGTGTGAATTTTTTTAGGAAAATCTGAGAAAGGAGATTTGTAATATGTCAAATGATCGTATGAAACTTTTCGCCAAAGAACTGAACGAGGAAATTTCAACGGAAAAAATTATCACTGCAGTAACTGAAGTTTTTTTTTGATAACTTACCTTGTTTTTATTCTATAAATTTCTATTTCAGCTTAATTTAAACGATTGGAATCTAAAAAAGGCTCTGGAAGAAAGAAAAAAACTACAGGAAGGGGTAATTACGGAATGAATAACCATTTGCCTGAATAAAACTAAATAAATTTTTCTTATTACAGCTCCCAAAATTTTTAATCTTCAAACATTTAATGAGTGAATTAAGTAAAGTGGCGGACTCTCTACCCCAGGATGCATGCTCGGCTCCTAATGATACTGATGCTAGTTTTAATATATCCATGAGTACGTTATCACCTGAAGATGTCTCTAATCCGTCAGGAACGCCTCACAGAGTAATGGGTATTTAATCTTTATTATTTCTGAAATAAGTAAAATGTTATCTACTTTAAAGCCCCGGCCTCAAAATGGTTTAGTACGTATTTGGATGGCTCTGCAGAAACAGTTATGTGGGAAAGAAACTATTGTGATACAACCTGAAGCAGATGTCCCGCAAGTTCACAGAGAAGAAATAACTTTAGGTAATTATTTTGTTTACTCTTTTTTTGGAAATAACATCTGCGCTTGTATTTTGTTCCAGATGATCTCGATCTGACAAAACAACAAAAAGATCAAATTGAAATTTTAATCCATGTTTTGTATAGTAATCCGAAAGTTTTGTACGCACCAAACAACACAGATGCTGATAAAATTATTATTAAAGTACATGGAACTAGCTTTTACTTTTGAATGATTTAACTACATTACAATCTTTTTTATAGGCAAATGAAACATTTGTACTCTTGGACAGTGTGACTCAGTTTGCCAAAAAGTTATTAAATATTTCATCTGAAATTGAAGATTTTCTTGCATTAGAAGAAACAGAGCAAAACTTGATCGAATTGAAACAGGTATATTTTGGATCCGAACTTCTGAATTGAACTTATTGCAATGTTTTCATTACAGATTCAATCATCTCTTAAGCGATACCCATATCTTTTGGCGTTAGATCCAACATTGAAACAACTTGCAATGGATTCAACAATTCCAAATAAAACTGAATTTCTTCTACAGCTGCAAGCAAT
Organism: Pachymerium ferrugineum; assembly: GCA_034686365.1. Classification (NCBI taxonomy): domain Eukaryota; kingdom Metazoa; phylum Arthropoda; class Chilopoda; order Geophilomorpha; family Geophilidae; genus Pachymerium; species Pachymerium ferrugineum. Next base: position 39,780 of record JAQGAS010000536.1, on the reverse strand, counting down.
TGACAATGCTGCTTGCAGTTGGATTGCTCTCTTGTCAAATATCAGTTTAAATGTGTTTCACGGTTTCGAAAGTGAAGAATCGTTAATTGATTATTTTAGACATCAAGCATACTTTGATAATATCACAGTATTAGCAAGTATGAGTCTGTTATGTTATGTAATAATACCATTTTAATCCGATTCAAAACTTTAGGTGTGATTTTTCAAATGGCACAAAACGGTTCAATGCCAAATCACATGATTTACACTATTCGACAAAATGCGACGTTTACAACCCCGACCAATCAAATTAGAGGCCGTTTCTGGTTTCCAGGGCCACGAAATTGGGGCTATCAGTATTATCATTTCGGATTTGTATGGATTCAGGACATTTTAGAAAGAGCAATGATTAGCATATACGCCGGTAGAGATGTATCAGAACCTGGCAGCTTTATTCACCAATTTCCTTACCCTTGTTTTGTTGAAGACGAGTAAGACCGAAAATTAGAATTACTCAGCATCAACAAAAAAGCCTTTAATTCATTTTATTCATTCAGATTTTTATTCATGATTGAACATGTGATGCCATTGTGTCTCGCCATTTCGTGGGTTTATTTAGTTGCTATGCTTGTTCAAAGCATCGTGTACGAGAAAGAGCAACGTCTAAAAGAGGTTTTTAAACAAGTTACATACTTATTACTTTTACACTTAACGTTTTGATAAATATTTAGGTGATGAAAATGATGGGTTTAACAAACGGTGTTCACTGGATTGCCTGGTTCATCACCAGCTTTGTGCAGATGTCTGTCACTGTTTTGATGCTGACCATGATACTTAAATATGGAAACGTACTTACTTATAGCGACCCTTTTCTAATATTCATGGTTTTAGAAATTTTTGCCGTTGTCAACATTATGTTCTCGTAATTTTCAGCATGCATATTCTACACTTTACTGTTTTTTTAAATCTTTGTTTCTCAAATTTTACAGGTTTCTAGTTAGTGTTTTATACTCTAAAGCGAAATTAGCAGCAGCATGTGCAGGGATAATTTATTTTCTTAGTTATGTACCTTACATGTATATAGCCGTTCGCGAAGAGGCAGCTCACGATAACATTCCAGGATGGCTAAAGACAATCGCCGTAAGATGTGAATTCATTTTAAGTATTATATAAAAACTTACACGCATGTCTGTCTTAGAGCTTTTTATCAACTACTGCCTTTGGTATGGGAGCAAAATATTTCGCTTTCTATGAAGAAATGGGAGTTGGAGTTCACTGGTCCAATTTGGCGAAATCGCCAGTAGAAGATGATGAATTCAGCTTGCTTGCTGTTTGTTGGATGATGATATTGGATATCATAACTTATGGGTTATTGACATGGTATATTGAAAATGTTCATCCAGGTAAGGAATTGAAGATAAATGATTATAAAACTTTAAACATTTTATTTTAATCTAGGTTCATACGGTTTACCAAAACCCTGGTATTTCCCATTCACTAAAACTTATTGGTTTGGAGGCGGTAGAGCTGATATCGAATGCGGAAGTTTAAAAGATTGCATTTTTCCTCAATGGCGTCCTTTATCAGTTGTTGAAGATGATCAAGCGTGTTGTTTACAGGAGTCTCTTAGTATGTTTTTAATAAACCTCTTAATAAAAAATTTAAATTATTTTCATTTAAACATTTAGATCCTAATAATGGAGTATTTGAACCGGAGCCAACGCATTTACCTTGGGGTGTGTCGATCGATAATCTTGTAAAAGTACGTAAAATAATTGACTATGTTTTTACTAACAGTTAGAGGATTTTCAATAACTTACTTGCAATTTTCTATTTTTAACAAGGTTTATAAGGGAACTAATAAAGTGGCCGTAAATCATCTTAGTTTAAATTTATATGAAGGGCAGATTACATCTTTTTTGGGTCATAATGGTGCAGGCAAAACAACAACTATGTACGCAAAGTTGCTTGGCTTATATAGGTTTTGTCAATAATAATTATTTGCCATTTTTTAAATAGGTCTATTTTAACTGGTCTTTTCCCACCAACGTCTGGTTATGCTAAAATTTACGGTCGAGATATAAGAACAGAAATGGATCAGATACGGAAAAGTCTTGGGTTATGTCCCCAGCATAATGTTCTCTTTGACGAGTAATAAATATTAAGATACTTTTTTTAAAGAAAAAATTTATTTAATGACAACGTTTCTTTAATTAGAATGACAGTGGAAGAACATTTATGGTTTTACGCACGATTAAAAGGAATGCCATTGAAAACGATTCAGCAAGAAATGGATAAGTAAGTTCTTAAGATTATGCAATCGTAAGAACAATCGTTTAAAATACTATTATGAATTATTGAATACAGGTTAATAGAAGACGTTGGCCTGCCAATGAAGCGCCATCAAAAAGTTGAATGTTTATCCGGAGGAATGAAACGAAAGTTATCAGTTGGCATCGCATTTGTTGGAGGTTCACGTACTGTAATTTTAGACGAACCCACTGCCGGTGTTGATCCCTACGCCAGAAGAGCAATATGGGATTTAATTATTAAATATAAACAAGGTTATTTATTAATCACTATATGTTTAATTACCGAAATAATTTATTTGAGTTTAAAATGCAGGCAGAACCATTTTACTTTCAACTCATCACATGGATGAGGCTGACATTCTTGGCGACCGAATAGCAATTATTTCAAACGGTCAATTGAAGTGTTGTGGCAGCTCTCTCTTTCTTAAAAATAATCTTGGAGATGGATATCATTTGTACATGGTGAAAAAACCAACGGATTTATCAAATCAACTAATCGATTTTGACAGCGATGACGAAACCAGATCTGGTCGGCAATCCTTTTTGTCATCGTGTAAAGAATCGAGAGTTACACAGTTTATACAGAAACATATGACGTCAGCGTATTTAGCATCTGAAACGAAGCACGAATTGCACTACATTTTACCAATTTCTGAATTGAAGAAAGGAAGTTTTGAAAAATTATTTACAGATTTGGAACAAAATTTAGACCATCTTCATCTAAACAGTTATGGGATTAAGAATACAACCCTTGAAGAAGTTTTCCTTAAAGTTGCCGAGGGACATAATTTATGCGAGTCAGAAATGAATACTTTAAATAATATTAAAAACGAAGAAGAAGAAGAAGAAGCAGCAGCAGAAATAGAAGATATGGCATCAACTGCAAATATGGTCCCCCCTTCCCCAGTTCGCCACAGATGTTCATCACCTGATAGTGAAGAAAGTTTCGTGACGGAAACAAGAAATGATGAGTATCAGTTGAGGAAGCGTGGTAAAAACTGCAATCGTCCCAAATGGGAAGGGACGAGTTCCGAACGAGTAGAAGGAAACATGCTTTTAATGCAACAATTTTGGGCAATTTTGGTAAAACGTTATCTATGCACAAAACGTAACTGGAAGGGACTTTTCTCTCAAATTCTTTTACCTGCATTCTTTGTAAGCGTAGCAATGTCTGTTGCGCTTACTGCACCACAAATCGAAGATTTACCTCCACTTATTCTCAGTCCTTCACAGTATTATAATTACACGCGACCTGATGGAAACGTCATTCCGTTTGCAAATCATCAGCCTGGACTTAAAACGTTGAGGTAAATATATAAAACAAGTAAAAAATGAAAACACTGGGCATAAACGTAGTCGGGGTCCTGGAAAACCAATGCTTTGTAAAAGTGCTGGGCCCCAACAAGAAATTCTAGGATTTTTTCTAAATTTTATATCATTTTATTTGTTCCAGTCCAGATGCATCTGCTTCTGATTTAGAAGCCACTCTAGTGATGAAATCAGGAGTCGGTGCCACATGCGTCCTGAAGGATCCTTATCAAATTTTTCCAATTGACGAAATGAATGTGACCGTGCGAGATTTTAAATTTCTTGCTGATTACTTTGAACCAATGTGTGAAAGTGTTTTTGTTCCTACTTTAAAATTTGACAATTTTGTACCTCCCGCTGCAATAGTGCAGCCATCTGATGGCCAAAAGAAAGTAGCTTCATTTGGAATACTAACAACTAGTAAAGCCAAATTTTCTCGTAACCTGGCTTGACAGATTTTAATTTAACTTCTTTTTTTTTGAAGCTCCGGTACCAAAAGAAAAATATTACCCGGAATGTCATTGCAAGAAAGATAATACGGGGTTTGTTTGTTCTGGAGATGGGTACACAAAGCCGAACGAATTCCTTGTTGTATCTAGTGATACTTTAGTTAACATTAGTGATGAATTTGAACACGATTACTACTTGCATACAACGGACATGTACAGATTACGCAGGTGATTGATAAATGCTATATTTTTTTATGCACCTGATTTTTAACTTTGTTGAATTCTAGGTATGGCGCACTCTCTTTCGGACATGAATTATCCTACGTACCTAAGAATTTTGGAAATAAGGAACCGTCAATTTTTCGAAAAATTGCAGTTAGACAGATGGCAAAGGTTGATTTCTTGGCATTTTTTATAAAAACGGTAGTTCGTATAAGAAGTTTGTTTTATTTTTAGGTCTGGTTTAATAATAAAGGATATCATAGTATGGCAACCTACATCAATACATTGAATAACGCAATTCTTAGAGCAAATTTAAACGCAACTGTTAAAGGCCAACCAGCTGCCTATGGTATTTTAAAATATGCATTTGAAATGAAATAATTTAACAAAAATAATTGTGTTCAGGTATAACTGTTGTCAATCACCCAATGGTTGATACCGTTACATTGACTATCAGAGATCAAATGTAAGAATTAAGTTGATTTTGAAACTCAAATTTTAAAATAATTTTCTTTCTAATCTAGTTTGCAAGGAACTGACGTTTTAATCGCCATATTTATAATCGTTGCCATGTCATTTGTGCCGGCCAGTTTCGTGTTGTTTTTGGTTTATGAAAGATATACAAAAGCCAAACATTTGCAATCAGTCAGTGGTGTCAGACCAGTCATTTATTGGGTTGCCAATTACTTTTGGGACATGGTAGAAATGAAATATCTTAGGTTTTAATAAAACACTAACTATTGCTTATTTAATTGATAGTGTAATTATGTAGTCCCAGCCACTTGTTGTGTAATAATTCTTCGCATTTTTAATATTCCCGCGTATGCATCTACAAACAACTTTCCAGCTGTTGTTTCTCTTTTTCTTATGTATGGGTAAGTAGAAAAGTCTATTTTAATTATCAGTTAATTACTGATGAACTTTTAATTTCAGTTGGTCTGTCACTCCTGTTATGTATCCAGCCTCATTTCTCTTTAAAGAACCCAGTACTGCATATATTTTTTTGATAGTTATTAATTTGTTTATTGGAATAACATGTGTTGTAACCAGTTTTCTTCTCGAAGTTTTTTCGTCTAATAAGGTACGCTATATTTCTCACTGAAGAAATACAATTGTAATATTGAATATATCCTCTAAAACCAAATTTAAAAAGTTGTCAGCCTAAAATTAGTTCAAAAAATACTCTAAAAATTTATTGTTTTATATAGAGAATAGATGGGTCTTCGTTGGCTAATTTTTGGATATTCAAACATGGTGTAAGAGTGTTATTGAATGTAATTTTTTTAGATGTTTATCGTTTTTCTGCTTGGTGCACCAGCTTTAGTACAACTTAAACACTTGCTGTTAAACTCTTCACAGTCTTACACTATGATCTTTTTCAAACGTTTATGTAGTGTTTTACTTTTTATTCCAGGTGTTAGGAAATGTTCACACGATAGTAAAACCGATTTTCTTAATATTTCCTAATTATTGCTTGGGCCGTGGTTTAATGGACATTGCATTTAATGAATATAATAATTTTTATCTCTTAAAAACTGGTATGTATTCATTATACTCAAACTCAACATATCTTTTTATTTAATTGAGTTTTTGTTCAGGTCAATATGAGAGAATTCGTTCACCATTTGCTTGGAATTTAGTATCAAGAAATTTAGTTGCTATGGCTGTGTCTGGAATCGTATTTTTCATCATTACACTTTTGTGCGAGTTTCGTTTTTTTAGGAAACCACAGTAAGTTACACATACAATCATGGTTAGTATGTTTTGCTGCCCCTAAATCATTCACGAACTTTTCTGCAATGCTTATAAAAAAAAAGGAAACTTTTTTTCATATTTGACTAGACTTTTGCAGAATTAAACCAATAAAATTAGTAGTTTCTAACAGGTATTATATCGTATTTCCTTTAGGAGAGTGACGGTACCAATTTCTATTCTGGATCAAGAAGAAGATGAAGATGTAACTAATGAAAAAATTAGAGTGCTACATGGCGCCGGTAGACGAGATATGTTACGTGTAGAAAGTATGACAAAAGTTTATCACACTTCGAAATTTGGGAGGTACTTGGCTGTCGATAAATTGTGCCTGGGAATTCCTGAAGGAGAAGTAAATTATTGATATTTTTTTTGTACATTAAACGTAATAGTTATTCTATTATTATTATTTTCTCAGTGCTTTGGTTTGCTGGGTGTTAATGGTGCAGGAAAATCGACGACATTTAAAATGTTAACTGGAGATACTAATGTAACTGAAGGCGATGCATATTTGAATGGTTACAGGTATGCAATGCAATAGAAAATATTCATAGGTACGTTTCAAATTGACAATTTTTTAGTGTCAAACGAGAACTGAGAAAAGTTCAGCAATATATCGGATATTGCCCGCAATTTGATGCATTATACGACGAATTGACTGCTAGAGAACATTTGACTCTCTACTCCCGTTTATGCGGAATCCCTAGAAGCGAGGAAAAAGAGGTTTATAGAACATGCTATATTAATTACAATTGATTGAGACCTTTATTTTTCTTAGATTGTAAATTGGGGTCTCTCTAAACTTGATTTGATGCAATATGCTGATAAGCCAGCTGGAACGTACAGTGGGGGCAATAAAAGAAAACTATCCACAGCTATTGCATTAATTGGGGGACCGCCTGTTATTTATTTGGTAAATAAATAAATAGGTTTGATTTTATTGTGCTAGATATTAATGTTGTTTTACTATTTAAGGATGAGCCCACAACAGGAATGGACCCGTACTCCAGAAGATTTCTTTGGAATCTTATTCACACTTTAGTAAAAGAAGGGCGGTCTATTGTATTAACATCACACAGGTTACAAATTAGAATATGATGAATTTATTTAGAAATGTTATTCTAAATTCTGTTCTTGATATAGCATGGAAGAATGTGAAGCTCTTAGCACCCGATTAGCCATTATGGTTAATGGGCGGTTTAGATGTCTTGGAAGCATCCAGCATCTTAAAAATCGTTTCGGCGAAGGTTATTCTATCCTAGTCAGAACCAAAGATGAACCCGATGTTGAACCAGTTTTGAGGTTCTTTAAGCGCACGTTTCCCGATGCTGTTTTAAAAGTGAAATACATTTCTTGACGATTGATGTTCATTTTGCTTATAAGTATTTCCTCTTTCTTGCAGGAACGGCATCACAATATTGTTCAATATGAACTAAAATCAACCAGTATTTCTTTAGCTTATGTCTTCTCCAAAATGGAGACGGCTGTTGAAGACTTATCAATCGAAGACTATTCCGTTAGCCAAAACACTTTGGATAATGTACCTTTTATTTTTTCCACTTAAACTAATAAGTATTAAAAAAAAATTTTTTTGTAGGTGTTTATAAATTTTGTGAAGCAGCAGACTGATATGCATTTCAAACCATCAGGAGTATGTGAGAATAATAGTAGTGAAAATCTCTTGATAGATTCAAGTGATGACGAAATGCCTGTTTTGCTGGAACAAGCAGGGGTATTGTACATAATGGACTTTCAGTACAAACTAAAAAGTAACGTCTTTTATTTTCTTACAGACAAGACTATCATTTTTAAGTGATACGCGACATGAAGGAGTTGTGTGAAATGTATTGTATTGAAAAGTTTATTTTCAATAATTCACTTTGATGTCCTCCTGGTGATAACTTTTCAAAAGGGAAGAAGAAAATATATTCATTAAGAGATTCGAAGAGAAGAATCTATCGAATTAATCTCCTACTCTTGTAATTGTGGTTTTCTCTATGAACTATGATGTCTGTGCAACACAAAAAGTGAATTGTGAATTGTAATTGTGTTTGGCTATTACTGCCGTGTTGGTGCTTTAAACATTTAATGTTTAACTATGCATACACAACTTTTATGCTTTTTTGAAAATACCCTCTTAACTCTAGTCGAAAAATCTATATAGAAAATTTTAATTTAATATTGTTATTTGTTGATATGGTTGTGAACTTTAATAACTTTTTTAACTTAAATTGAGTATGACCGTTTAATATAACTGAAGTTTGTTTTTTTAAATAAACAAAAATAATATTTGTACTTGGAAGGTTAAACTATAGAAATATATTTTTAAGTGTACAAACTATTTTTATGTAGGATGGAAATATGAAATTATTTGCTCAAATTTAGTACTATTTTGTTTCTCTTATTGCCTATCTCGACCATGCCCTGTCTTTTAGGTCAGGAAATTCTAGAATAATGTTTTATTCTAAGATTTAACTATTTTTTGTAATACATTAATATTATTATTAATTTCATTTAACTTATTTTCCAAAGCTTCTTTCTTGGCTAATAAATCGTCAAGTGCATCTGGATCCTTATACCCTGATGTTAAAATCATTTTGGCAATTAATTTTTCCAATTTCCGTTGAATATTTGTAGCACGTTTTGTTAATTCCGAAAGCACTTTCTCTTGATCCAATTTATTCTGAAAAATTAAAATCACGTTATAATAACAACGTTCATAAGTAACTATTTTTTTTTTTACCTCATTTGAAGACACGTGAACGATTACATTAGGTCTAACCGATCTAGCCACTTCCGTTTCGTCCGGTGTGTGTGTCGTATCTATCCTTAGCGAAGGGACTTTTAAAAGGTAATTTAAGACAGACTTTAACTCGTAAACTGGTTGAAACATGTCACCAGCACTGTTTATAACAACTGCTGGTTTTTGTTTGAACGAAAATTCAAGGCAAATGCTTCTAACGGTTTGAACGATCTCATTGATGACAGTCATGTTATTTTCTAACGTTTCGTTTTTCCATTTTAGCCACTATAAATTTTACGAGTTATTAACATCTTATGCAGTCATTTAATAACTTAAACTTACATCGTGATTCTGTGGATAAGTAGCTACTGAAATACTAGTTGATTTTTCAGTGATTGGTAACCGTTGGTATAACTCTTCACTTAAAAACGGCATAAATGGTGATATAGCTAATAATGACGTGTGAAGACATGTTAACAAAACGGTTGCGACGACCTCTCTGTCTTCGTTACTCCCATCACGGATGATGGGTTTCACAGCTTCCTAAAAGGCAAGTGTTACTTAATGAAATGTAAATTTCTTATATTTATACTCAACTTACGAGATAAACATCGCAAAAATTGGTGTAAATAAATTTATTCAGATTCAAGGTTGCTATATGTAAGTCATATGACATAAAGCTGTCATTACATTTGCAAACCATCGTTGCCAAACAACTTAAAATCCATTTATCCAATAACGTTAATTTATCTTCGACTCGCTGAATATTAAGCGACTGGGGAATATCAACTTTTTCTAAAGCGCCGAAAACGAACCGCGATGCTTGCCAGATTTTATTACAAAACAATCGATATCGATGCGTTTTTCTTACGTCTAAATTTATATTTTGCGCTAAAAACATTCAAATATTATTATCTAATGAAATGTCTCCATAAAAACAAAAGGCAACCTTTAATGTCGTAACTACACAACGCAAATCGTAAGGCGTCTGCACTGCTCGGAGGTATTCCATTAGGATAATCTTTTTTCTGACCAGCTATACATTTTTTAAGTTCCTCTTTAGATAATATTCCTGAGTTATGAAGGTTTCGAGATTTTTGGTGCAATTCCTTTAGGGAAAAAAATTAATTAATGAAATTAGTTTTTGAAGACTTTAGCTTAGTGAGTTACCTCCAACGAAATGCCATTAATAATATCAAGAGGGTCAATTACATTGCCCAAAGATTTACTCATTTTTCGTCCATGGATGTCACACACAATTCCATGAAGCAAAACTTCTTGAAAAGGGACTGTATTTGTGAGGCGTATTCCTAGCATCAACATTCGTGATACCCAAAAATTAAGAATATCGTGACCGGTCTCCATTAAATCCAGAGGATAAAATTGTTTCAAGTCGAGTGTCTGAAAATTAACCAAGTTACAATTAACTTAACTAATAAAACTAATGTGGAAATTTACTTCTTTAGGCCAACCCATACATGCGAATGGAAAAAGGGCAGATGAGAACCAAGTATCTAATACATCTTGATCTGAAAGAGAAAATATTAATAAGTGCGTGACATTTATTTAGAATACTTTACATTTACCTTGTTCAAGTTTAATAGATTTTGCATCAACTTTTAACTGCTTTGCAGCCTTTGCAGTTGCCTCTTCTATATTTCTGGCACTCACCCATAATGCAGAACTTGTTTCAACTTTGTCAGAAACTAGTCTATATGCCGGTATTCTGTGTCCCCAAGATAATTGACGCGACAAACACCAATCGCTGAAATAGGTACAAATGATTCTTAAAGTTCAGTATTCATATTTATAAAAATATTTACTGTAAAGATGATAGCCACGTATAACACAAACTGTCATATTTGTGGGGAACAAATTGAACACCGGCGGAGAGGACATCTATAGCTTTATTGGCCATTTTTTCTGTGTCAAGAAACCACTGCCATTTCTTCCTTGGTTCAATAACATCTCCCGATCTGCTACATAAAGGTAAGCTCATCGAATGTTCATCCTCACGTAACAACGAACCCTTTGCTATTAATTTTTCTACAATTGCTTTTCTTGCTTCAAATCTAGGCAATCCCTAAGATAATAGAATTTAGATAACAAAATTTTCATTTTCTTACAACCTACTTTAAATTCACCACAATTTTCATTCATTAATCCTTTATCGTCAATAACTTCAATAAATTTATTGATTTTATAATTGTAGGCTCTCCAGAAATCATTGGCATCATGTGCAGGAGTAACTTTAACAGCTCCGGTACCAAATTCCGGGTCAACAGATACATCTTTTATGAGTTTAATTCGATTGCCATTCAAGGGATTAATCGCCATAAAACCATCAAGTTCGCCACAAGTTACACTTTCTTCATTTCGGGTAAGTGCTTTTGATTTAGGGTGAATTGCAATAGCAACGTCACCAAAAATTGTCTCAGGACGGGTTGTTGCCACAGTTAAGTAGTCGTAGCTCTCTAAAATTTAAATTGGTTTTGAAAATGTTACGTTTGAAATAGTTTTTTTTATTTATACGGGGATTCGGTTCCAATTGGTATTTAACGTAATACAGAACACCAAACTCAACAGGGGCTTTGTAACCAGGAATTTTTATTTTCGTACGTCCAGGTATTTGAATGTGTTCAATCTAAGTCAATATAATGAAAGGGTTCAGATTATGTTTGCAAATATTTTATTTTTCGTACTTCAATATCTGAAATAGTTGACTGTAAGTAACAACACCAATTAATCACTTGGTCCATTCGGTAAATTTCGCCTGCATCATGCAGCTTTATAAATGCTTCTGTAACAGCTTCTTCAAATTTCTAAAAAGCAATAATGTGTTAATCAAAATATAGACTAGTGAAGCCGTGTAATTTTGAAATTACTTCATCCATGGTAAACGAAGATCGGGACCAATCGAGACTGGATCCTAATCTTCTTAACTGCTGGTTTATCGTATTTTCTTTTCTGCTCTTTGCAATACACATCAATTACATTTTTTTAAAACGGAAATAAAACCGGATTTAAAATCCCTACTCTTCTTTCCACTTCCAAACGTATTTTAAAAATTCTTCACGACCAATTTCATGTCTCGTTTTTTTCTTATCTCGCCAGAGCAATTTTTCAACGACAACTTGGGTCGCAATGCCTGCGTGATCACAGCCTGGGTACCATACTGTCTGATAGCCATTCATTCTCTTCCTAAAAAACAAATACCGAAGTATGTTATGGAAAGATTAAGGTTTCTTAAACTCATACCATCTGATAATTGCATCTTGAATAGAATTTGTTAGGGCATGGCCTAAATGTAGAGATCCAGTGACATTTGGTGGGGGAATTATCATTGAAAAGCGTGATTTTGTTGCCTTCAAAAAATTCGACTACTTGTTATTACATTAACATTGATGCAATTAACGGATTACCTTGGCATTTGGTTTAAAAAAGCCCTCTTGTTCCCACCATTCATACCATCCACTTTCGACTTTGTTGGTTTCATAAGTGGCTGGTAATTCATCAGTAACTGTAAACATAAACTGTCAATTACATTTCTGTGAGTGACATGTGATTTTTTTTCTAATGATTACCTTTCTTTTTTGTTCGATAAAATCGCAGGACAGTTTTGTTAATAGCACATAAAGTGCGTTTAATCTTTATACGAATGTGGAACATGGTTTAGAATTTACATGAAAAGTGATGGTTCAGTGGAAACTGCATGGTGGCGGCCATATTTAATTTAGCAGCATTACCCGGAAGTGCACAGGGAAGCTCAATATGGATCAGAGTAGGGTATTAGATATCATAAGGTTTAAAATTATTGATAGTTTAAGAACTATTATATCATTGCTTTATTACTAGGAATATTAATTTTGCAAATTGGTTTCCACTAGCCTCTAAACAAATTAAGCTTGTGATTGCAATTCTTCATGTATTCATGTGGTGTATGTGAAAATGTATCACACTATATGATTATAATTTTAAAAAACCAGTCATTCTTTACTTATCCATTCGCTTTATCATTACATTTCTCAAAACACTTTACTAACCTCTACATGTCAAAAACTTTAACTTAAAATTGTATAAAAAAACTCAAATTTCGATTAAATTTATCACCACTTGCGTGATTTGGTAGGTTTTTTGTTATGCCGCTGGTATGGCTTAGGCTGATGACGAGAAACACTTTTTTGTTTAGTTTGATTTGTCTTTGCTTGAGCATAATAAACGCCGAGCATCGGCGGCGTCAATCGCGGGTTTGAATTCTTCTCCTCTTCCATCAATTTCAATTTAGCTTCAATAGCACATATTTTAGTGGCAATACTAGAAAGAGAAGGCACACACAGTCTTGATTAAAAACATTTTTATTACGCTATCAAAGTGTTTACCTGATTTCATTCGTGGATTGTGGTAACTTGACACCAGAAGTAACTGTATATGAACTGGACATGTCGTCATCCTAAAAACTAATCTTAGTATTTTTAATACACATTTTTTTCTGAATTATTACCTCGATTTTTTGGTGAGCCCATTTAACAGATAGATGTTTAGACAAGGCTAACGTTCCATCTAAGGATTTAAGTGCTGACTTCGCTTCTTCTCTTGTTTTATACGTTATAAAGCAATATCCTCTTGGTTGCCCTTGTAAAGGTCCCGATTTATGAAATAAAAAGTCAAATTTCTCAACTTGCCCGTGTTTTTGAAGGAGTTTTATTAATTGAAATCTATAAAATTTCGAAATTTAGCTCTTATTACTTAATTTCTTTAGATTTACTTGCATTTACAAAACCTACTCTGTTATCCTACTGTCAATATTTCCAATCCATAAACGTTTTTCTTCTTTTTCAACTAATGGGGTGTCGGGAACAGGAATAATATTCGTGCTTGCCTGAAAAAAGGATTTGATTCAAGTTTATTTTGGTTAAGTTTCATAGATTTAGTGAAGTTAATTGTCCCTTTTGCCCTTCAAGTTTCCGTACTCCAATAATATTCCCCGATTTAGTAGAACTGTAATTTACCTCCATTATGACGTGATAACGAAGAAATTTAGTTAGGAAACATAAAGTCAGCTCAGAGTTTGTTTCTGGAAAACAACTCTCAACGCATCGAGGTTGTAACGTTTAAATACTTATTTTCGCCATAGTATGACACACGCTATTGCGCATGTAACTTTGTGTTTGCGCACGCGCACATACAGAAGAGCGCTACTGCACTGAAGCGTTTGACTTGCTGCATTGACGAAACATTTGTCTGGAGCGGGAGCGATAGTGTAGATGCAATGACATCACTAAATGGGAATAGTTGACGTGAGAGACGCAATAAATTCTTTTTATAGCCGGGAAATATGAATGATACAATCAGAACCAATACGGATTTTTGGTACAGATTTAGCGTAACATGACGCAATAATACCTGATGTCTATCCTAAAAATTTTACACAGATAAATTTGTCAAACTTTTAAAATGTATAAAACAATCGACATTAAACATAATCCAAAAGGAAGTCCATTGACTCATCTTTTATTCGAGGGTGGTGTAAGATAACCAGTACAAAAATGTAATTTCAAATGCTTCATCTATTTCTTTTTTTAGTCGAAACTCTCGCAAGCATTGGAGAAAACGAGGAAAAATCTACAGTTTGAGCAAAATCTCATTCGGAAAGACGTTGATTTAAATACTAAGAAAAGAACTGCAACATCTAAAAGAAATGACAAAGCGGAAGTAAATAGATTACAGGATGACGTTGGTTAGTCTTTTTTTTTTTTAAATTTATATTCCTTTAAAATGGACAATTTAAATGATTTGCAGGGTCTTCAGTATGTAGGTCACATTTTGTGGTACGTTACACCGAGAACAGGAAAAGAAAACAAATTGAAATTCAAAATGAGCTGTTTACTGCATTAGAAATTTTTGGAAATGTGAAAACTTTTTTAAGTCTAATTTGTGTCTCATTTATTTACTGTCATATTTTGTAAAGGAAACCAAAGAAGGGTTGCGTTATGTATTTCAACATTTATCAAATAGTATAGATGAAAATCACACGGAAATAGAAGAAATGATACTATCTTTTAAAACTGCAGAGGTAAAACAAACAAACAATATTTCAGCACATTTTGGTAACTGAATTCATGCCATTTTTTTTGTAAGGCGTATCAATCTGAAACGGATATTAAAAACGTATGGGCATGCATTGACGTAAAATACGAAGAAAATAGGATTTGGCTCGAAGAATTTTGTTTCACATTAGTGAAACAAGAAACTTTTAAGCTCTATAAAGTATTTTAATGTGATGCTTAACAGAATAAAAATAACCGAAAGTGTTTGTTCCTGCTGTATAAGGTTCAGAAATTGCTGCGAAAGATTTATAATAAACTTGCTGCAGTAATTAATTTAAATCAGACTGGGAGACTGCGTGACTACATATTTCATTTAGCAATGGTAAATGATGTGTAAAATTTTAATTCACTGATCAATAATTATTTTTTGTACTTCAGGAAATACAAAAATTAAGTTTAAATAATCAGAAATATTTTGTAGATTTGAAATGGTCTTTGACAGCTTACGATTTAAATTTAAAAAATGGACATTTTTTAACGTGGAATCTCTATTGGCTAAAATGGTTGCAGGAAGTTACAAATGCATCTCTGCATCAACTGAAGTGAGTTATCAGGTTTTACTAAGCTAGTAATTTTAAACAAACTACTAAAAACTATCAACTACTTTACTAAATTATTATTATCAAAAACATAATTAAATTCTCTTAAATAGAGCATCAATGAAAGCTTTAAGTGAAGGTGAATATGGTTATATCAAAGATTTAATTGTAAAGTTTAAGAATGATTGTGATCACTTTGCCAAAGAAAGATTACAATTAATTTATACAGTTCGGTAAGAAAATATTTTCAGCTTTTATTAATTGTTCACTTTTTAAAATTTTTTTAAAAGTAATATCAAACCACCGAACTGTAGTAAGTCGGCAATAAATATATGGGTGCAGTCATTTTCTAAACTTAATAGCGAACATGGTAAGGAATTATAGCCTATTATGTCACATTTGTTGAATTGTTTTGTTCGTTTCAGATTGTATATGTGCTGCATTATCTACGAAAATAACTCTACAAAATCCGAATCTAAGAAAGCAGTTGATAGAAGAATTAGAGAAGATTAAAATGTCGTTGAGGACAAGAAATATTTGTACTGAAGAAACATTGAATCAAATTCTGGGAATTGACAAAATTGAATTAATGGATGAATATTTATTCGATTTAAGCATGACAATCGAAAAAGTCAAAGTAAGTTGGTTTTATTAATTTTTACATGAAAGTACTTACACTTTGGAGTTATGATCACTGGATGGGCCAGAAAAATTGTTTGACTTCAGGCTTATTTGCGCGTCCTGTATAAGTTTGTATTGTCAACTGCGCACACTTGCTATTAGAATGTGCACTTTTGTCGAGAAATGACTAGTTTGAATTTTTGCAGAAAGAAAAAATATACCAAAAAAACGCTGTTGATGGTCTTGAAAAATTCACTATTGAAGTAACAGAGAATGTTGTTGACTTGTGGGAAATTCATCAGTCAGCATTGACTGATTTGAATAAAAATGTTGAAGTTAGGCATGAAAAGCTCCTGGAAGAAATGGGAGCCAAATGCGATGTACGGATAATCTGCTTTAAAATCTATAAGTTTAAAAAACACAATTTTTATAAATAAAGTATGAAGAAAAAAGATTAGGATTCGTTTTAGACAACCTGCGACAAGAGGGAGAAAAGGAAAATTTGAATAAAAAGTTCAATTGCGCCAAGAAACATTTAGGAGAATTAGAAAACTAGTAAAGAGTAGTATTTTGCGTCACTGAAAACATTACGCATCACTAAATTTTATTCTTTTGTAGTTATAGACTGTACAACGAAAAGCGAATTGAAGTGGCTAAAAATTTACCAAACTTGATTTTAATTGAAGTTAACCGTTATCGAGTTGACCTGAAAAATTTTTTTGGATTTTCTGTTGGATACTTGGTTTGGTTTCAATAAATACGTAAAAATCATTTGAACAAAAAATGTGAATTTTATATTACAGCTGGACCCCATAGCTACTTTTGGAAAAAACGTTATAGATCTTCTAAGTGAAGAACAAGATGAAAGACCTCCATCCATGAATAAGTCTGAGGAAGAAAAGAAAGAAACTGAAACTGAAGAGAAAGAAGAATCCGAAAAACAACTACCCGAATGGAAAAATATTGATTTAACAGGATTGGTTCTGTCTTCGTATCCTTCAGGGACACTTTCACATGTTGAACTCGCAGTGGCTCGATTGCTCAGTTTACCAATGCATGCTTTTTCTTCTGATAAATTAGCTCAATGGCCGGGAAGTGAAAAATGGGCTGGTTATGAACCAAGAATTCAACATATAATGCGAATGTAAGTTAAATCACAAGTGATTTAAACTTTTTTTATTTTTATATATGTTTTGTAGACTGGGTGTTAATTTCGCTGCACATTGGGAAGATTGGTTATTTCAACGTATTCGTAATGCTAATGCTGTTCGGGAAAACAAAGTAATATCATGTTTTGCATTTTTTAAAATCTTAACAAATATCATCTGGTTTTTAAACTTGAATAATTTGTGTGGGTAGTATCTTTTAAAGGGAAAGCAGCGAAATTTTTTAGCGATAATGATCCAGTTATAATAAGTTTGTACGTTATTGCACGTTAACTGCCTTTTCAGGCGAGTGTGATGAGTTTTGGTGGGGATACTTCTCTGCCCTACTCTCCATCTCTTCTGACTGAAATTCGCTGCTTTTTTGCAGATAATTGAATTGAACAATGAGTTGGAATTTCGGCTGAAGCATCTCAAATCACGCAAGAGCAAAATTTTTAAAGACATTTTTAAAGTTCGAGAAGAAGAGTTATCAAATCACTTCACACTTGTTTCCCGTCACGTCACGAAAATTTCTAATTTCTTATTAAAAGAAGAACACAAACTGAAAGATTTAATTGAAACTCAAAATAAAAGTTTCGAAGACATCAACTTAAAATACGGAGACGCAGAAAGAAAAATGGAGAATTCATGTTTCAATGGAGCACTGTTGTTGAAGAAGAAAGACCTGGAGACTCTTTTTAAAACTCACATTTACAATGAATTAGAATTTTTAGACCATCGGCAGAATGACTTTGATTCCTTTTGCGATGATATGATAAATTCTAACGCAAATTTTGTTAATTCATTCAAGTAGGGCCGTTCGGTGTAAAGTATTTGTTTCTACATCTTGAAATATTTCAGATCATTTTATGATGATGGAAATTTTAGCGAAGAAGAAATAGTCAAGTACGGCAGTACAATTTCATCTCTGAAAGTTAAAATTGAGACTTTTCGAAAATCGATGAATGATACGATTAAAAATCTGCAAAATAAATGGAAAACTGTGGAAGCTCAACTTATACAGAATTTTGAAGAGAAGTAATTCGTACTACGTAATTGGTTTGCCTAATTCACAACCATTGTGTTTAAGGTGGGAACACTTAGAGATGGATTTGGAATTTTTTGAAAGCATAAACCGTAGTTTTCGTAGCACCATTTCTACAATCAAAACCGAAGTTAGGAAAAGTAATACGACAAACAAAAAGTTACAGACACACTTGGATAACATGGCTTCAATTATAGAAGAAAAAAATTCTGTAATTTTTTTCATTAACTCATATTTTTTATGTAAATGTAAAAATTAATTATTCAGCTGGATACGAGTGAATTGGTATTCAACTGCATTAATTTACACAATACTTTAATTGATGACTGTGTGGAGAAAGGAGTTCAATTTGGAGTTGTCGTTTCACGTCCTGGTATTTCATAAAACCATACCAACTAATATATTTACACACTAGTTCAATTCTCTTTAGATGACGTTCCGGAAGAAGAAGAAGAAAAGAAACCCGTCACCCCTAAGAAAAAATTACCTTTGGTGTAAAATTAAACAAAAGACTATATAGTTTATTACTGCCGAGTATAATAGCATTTATTAATTTTTATTTTTTTATTTTTTTTTGCTTTTAGGGTACAATTGATAAAACCTAAAGATAAAAAAACTGTAGAACTATTAATCAATGAAGTTCCAAAATCAGGAAAAACTTTTGATGATGCTGTCAAAATCGCGTTGTGGAAAACACAGAACGAAGTACTGGACATTACTGAGGTAGGTTTTTATAAATAACTTTTTTTTCGATAGTTTAGTCAAAGGGAGAGATAAAAAATTGCTGTTTAATTAGAAAATAAATTGTAGGCTTGTTAAATAATTCGTTTAAAGTGTGTAGTTCAAAATGAATCATGGACAAAACAAATTGCAGTGACTGTCTATTCTTAGGAATATTTTCAAAAGAAAGGCACTAGGCCAAGTTCTTTCCCAGAACTTTTGCCTGACAGTACAGAAGGGGCTTGCAAAGACTTGATAACAAAAATGAAAAGCTTCTGGAACCAAGCAAAAGATTTCGGAAATGAAAATGTCAGAGGTATTTTCTAATTACTCAAATTTGGCTATAAATTTTTTACTTCTAATCATTTTAGAATTTTGCTGTCAAATGGAAAAACTAGAAGCAATTACAAATAATTTTATATTATTTATATTTGAACGAATACAAATAGTGTACAAAACCGAGATAGAAAAAAAAGCAACAGACTTCGAAGTATGCGCAAATGAATTATTGAAGAAATGGAATTCTATTACTCCGTCTTTTAAAAATCAACTACATCCCCATTTGGGATATCTAAGTTACAGTAACAAACTTGAAAAATTGTTAGAAGATGCTGGCATCCAAAGGAAATCTTTTAAAAATCAACTGGAGATGGCTTATGACGAGGCAGTGGTAAAATGTAAAAGCAGAATTAAATAAGATCACATGATTTTAATTACTTCTGTTATAAACGAGCAGTCTGTACGTTTAGTTGTCTATAGCCAAGGCGGCCTATACAATGTTCATTTGTTTTATTTTTTAATATTTAGGACGTGATAAAGCAATCCGGACAACACTTTACCGAGGGATTACATGAACTGTCAGAAAATTTATTAAAATCACTTGATAAAATGCCGATATCGAAAGATTTTGCTGAGAGCTCTAATCCCCCTCTAGGTTTGTTTCGTCGCAAAACTCTCTTTTTTTTCGCTAATTTTTTTTTCAAACCGAATAACCAACGAAGATGCGGATTCTCCTGCATGGAGCCCACCAGCAACAATTACGTTACCAACCAACCAAGATGAAAATGAAGTATGGCCAGGTATTCAACATTACGAATGGAGTACACAAGAGACAGCTAAAACACCCGAAATTAAAACCACCAAGAGACTACCGACTCAAGAATCTGTGATCAGACATCGTGATACTGCTCACACGGTAAATATAAATTTTATGAATTTTGAAAAGACTGTAAATTACAAATACGTTGTTTTCCGAAGCAGGATTTTGGTACATTAGGAAAATTCTTTTTGGATCAATTGAAAAATAACCTACGCAAAAAAATTAACGAGATTGATAAATGGCATGAAAACTTTGTAAATTCTGTATCCGATCTTAAAGATGCAGTGGTTAATTTCCGTTAACCCAATGCAATATCAATAAATTTGCCTTACAAATAAGTAAAAATGTAGTTATAAACTACCAACAGATGGCAGCACCAATTGCGAAAAATCCCATTATGGGAATTACTACTCTCCAAGGCACGAGGCGCTAAGTTCACAAATCACAGTTCTCAAATGGTGTCGACGCGGAAACGTGAAACCTTCATCATGATCTCTGCACGACAAACTGCGTAATAACAGCTGCCGACACGATGGCACGGCCTAGAACCAACAGATAAACGAATTAGTGTGTTTCAAACAACGTAAAGTTCTAGCGGACCAACAAATTAACCAAACATGGACAACCAGGTAAACTTTTCTTTCACTTTAACTCTTACGAACACCAGTTAATCAAAACCTTTTATAAAATATTAAATGGTTCGTAACCTTATTTATACGGTAAATTTTTCTTTTGAAACTGGGTAAGAATTTTTTTAGCTTAAAATCTAGATTTTTTTAAAAGTCTCTCTTGAATTATTAGGCCTTGTTTGAGAGTTTGGCCTAGAGGCCAGTGGCCTGAAATGAATGGAATGCGCTCACCTGTTTATTACCGTAACTGTTGATCATTTATTTCTCTTTCACAGTTATTCTACTATATCTAATAAGATTTATCGATATCTAAAATTCATAATTTATATATTCTTTATGGGGCAAACGTCGATCATTGACTTATTTGTTTTTATAGGTTAGTAAAGTGAAGGCGGGAGTCTACCATCTAGTGTCAAGTTGCGTAGTTAAGGAAATGTTTAAATCACTACCATTTATTTAACTTTACATAATTTATCCAATGAACTTGTGACCAACTGTGCTATACAGGAATTTAAATTTCCTGATTGTAGAATTTGACATTAAATCCAAGGAAAGAGATAAAACAGAGCATGTTATGATTGTGATCTAAAAAATTGTAAGTGGGTTTTTATCCGTGTACAATTTGAATAGAAAATAGGATAAACACTTTTGAAACCTGTTTCGATAACATTTGGATGTTTAAAAATGATGAGTTAAACCAGTTTCCGGTGTAAAGAGGAATACTGAAAATCAGTAAAAATTCTGTGAACTTTGAAATGGCGTCGGTAATTAAATATGTTGAATGGAAGTCTAATTGGGGAAACGTGATAAATTGAAGATTTTGATTATTTTTAAGTGACCTTTGAAGGTTCTTACGAAACTTGTAGTAGTACTCATGAGGTTAAATTGATCTTGCCTCCAAGATTTCAATGTTTTGTGTTTTTTTTTGTGCAAAGTGATGACGAAAATAACTCATATGGCAATCCTTTGATGAATACCTTCTGTTTTATTATATGTGTACCATAATACAATAAAATGTAGAATACGTAGCAGTTTTATTACGTTTGGGTATAAGCGCATGTGTAGATGGAAAATGCTCAGAAAACATCTTCGATCTAACATTTATTATGGCACAAACAACAATAGACAAGTTAAAAGTTATAATTAAGTACTAACTCTCCCTTATGTATATTATAAATGTCTCATATGATTAGAAGAGTTCTGCTCTTGTATTAAGAGCCAATAGGAGAGCAAGTTCTCATGCTGTACTTACATAATGCATATGGCCGCCAGCTTGTTTTATCCACTTTTTGCGTTGCAGGTTTTGGATTTGGTACTTGCACTCCTGTATATCACAACGCACATATTTGCGGTTAGCTAATTTTGTTAAATCAATGACGATTAAAAAATGGTTCTTCTTCTTCCATTTGCGGTACTCAACTAAAGCAATAAAAATTAGACTTGTGTTTACACACAAACATTATTCTCGAGCCTGCATAACATAGTAGAACATTCATTAGACTAGTGAAAGTAACTTAGATGAATAAAATATAGTTGAAATGGCAGGGATGAAAAGGAAACAGGCGTTTTTCGTTATAATCATTTGAATCTTGGCCAGACGTCAAAAACTGCAATTTATTATTTGTGGCTCCTATTATTTTATTAGTGTTTATCTTGCGTCAGGCAAGTGGTTCTTTTTATTGTTATTAATTCTCATTTGATTTGGAGATTGAACACGAGAAGATTTTTCTTGTGAAACTTGACGAGTAGCAGCACGGTGGTGAAATATCAGATTGTCGTTTAGTCTAATTTCGACACGGATGTGTAAACCTAATCCAGTTTTTTGAGTCGTTTCAAAATGCAGAACGTCAATGGTTCCACTGCTAAAAAGAAGGTTTCTACACTAAAAAGAAAATTGTCCAGGCTCAGAAGTTTAGACTTTATTTCCAATTTACCCTCGGTTCCAGAGAATTTCCAGATTTTCAATTGGTTGGATAATCATCTGTTGACTAATCCGGGATTAGTAAGTTTCACTTTCCATTTCGTAGTTCTATGTCTCATTACCTAAACTTCGTTACAAATTTTTGATGTTTTTACCACACCAAATAACACGTATGATGATGATAATTTTTTAATACCATTTTTTTAATGTTTGAGTGTATTAGTTTGTGATTTGAATTAATTTTAAAACGATACTTTTTATTGTTATTTAATTTTTTCATCTAATTTCATAGTAAATCACATCAAATCCCTTGCATTTTGACATTTTGAACTTTATGAACTGAGTTATTCTAATATTTACACAGCCCTTAAACACCTGATATCACCCGACACATGCGGCCCGTGTACTCCAAGGCCAGTTCTCGGTTTAATTAATTCTACAGGTCCAAGTCAAGGTCTTTTAAATCCTTGGTCAAGCATTGAGTGACCATGAAAGGAATTATTTTCTTGGAAATAAACACAACATTTTCTAAAACATATTTTTAATAAAAATTTAGTAAGCCCAATTTTTAATTCAATAACTCAACAAAAAATCATTTGTGGGATTTTTCGAGCGTATAGGCACTTGTTTGGGCATCTAGTATTTTTCAAGTTATCCATCGTGGCAATACTTTCACAAAATGGCGCTAGATGTCGTACTCCATTGTGCTTATTCTATTGATGTCATATCACATCTAACGTAAACAACTCCATAAAAAAAACCAGAGTAGTGAAAGTTGTGTGACTAGAATATGCCATTAGATTTTTATAATAAAAAATATGTAGCGAGGAAAATAAAAAAGATGAGTCCATCAAGTCGTTGACCTGGAAAATTTGGTTAACTCGCGGCATTACCTAAGGCAAATGGCGTTTATAATATCCGATTTTTTAAAGTAATTTTCTAAGCTATTTTTACAGAGTTTGAAGATATTTCCCCGATACGGTTACTTTAGCCCTGCCCTCTTTTTAAACGACCTTCGCTATGTATCCATTTCTTATAGAATTGAAGGTAATGGTGGGATTAGTGACGTCAGTGCATGATGTCACGATGGGAAGTTACGTTGCATGTCAAAAGTATGTTTGTTTCACGAGGTAGAGGATGCTAAATGTTTACCTCGTATGAAGTTTACATTTAATATATAATGAAAGAACTGTTTCAGGTAAGAGATTTAAGTTTTTGTAAATATATACACTCTTCTTAGTTGGGGTTCGTAAGGGGATAAAAGAGGTTATTATAGTTTTTTGGAGTGAAGGTTCTCTGAAATTGACCAGCGAGTATCAGGCCGCGTGAACGACCCACAGTTACATTAATAAATAGGACAAATGGTTCTTTTCAACTTGGACATAAATCTTTTTTTAAGTAACTTATTGTCATTAGATGGTGGCTTTGTAAATTATTGTCTTCTGAAGATGGATGGTACTTGTTGTCCTTATTAACCAAATTTTATATTGGTGCTAACCATAATTATAAAACCATTTTGACACAGGTCAATTACTAAGTCAAAATAAATGATTATAGTGAACTTTATTAAGAGAAGACAATAAGTACCATGTTTTTACGAAAGGTAGTTGTCTTAAGGATGAGTGTTTGCAATAGTTTTACTGTTGAGATGGAATTTTTGCTAAATGCACCCTGAACTAGATTGAACACAGTTGATACTTGTTAAATTCCATCTGAAAGCAGCTCTGTTACTATTTTGTATGGTGAAAAAAGTTGTTGTTTTGAAATATTAGCTGCAATTTGATAAGAGACTCAATTACATTTATAATGGTCGCGTGCCAGGGTGGAGTAGAAAGTCTGGTTACAGAATATAAGAGTGTGGAAACAGTGAATCATATGCCTTTTATGGACGCTACTGTGAAGTGTGACTATTTTACAACTTCCCATGAGTTAATTAGTTAACCGTGTACAAAGATGGCAATGAATACTTTACCCAGTCTCTTTAACTGATTAATAATTTCTATATTTTTTTAGAAAATATTTGGAATGAAGAGCCATTAAACTTTCAAAACAAACTTCCATTTTAAATTCTCAGTTGACTGACCATTTAACTGGTTAAGAATCCATTAATTAATCATAGGGACAATAAAAATTCTGATTTTTTTTCAATTTTTTTAACTTAATTCTTCAAGAACAGTTTAAATCGCCCAATTTAACTGTTTCCACACCGTTGAATCCCTGACTCACCTGTCCCTACAATCACTTGAAGCGTAGGTGGAGATTCATGACTCATGCAGGAATTAATTTGTAAGCAGAGAATGTGAGCATCCAACTATAAAAAGATGGGAAAAGTTTTTATATTCACCTTATTTAATTTATTTACATCTTTTCATTCATTTCCTTCATTTAATTAACAGTAGAGTGTATTGGGAAGTTGACTTCAAATAATCAATACAAACAGGAAAGTCATTTAATTCACTAACGCAGTTGGGTGTGGAGATTGAGAAATGTCGCATTGGAAATTACTGATAGTCGAGAAATCACAATGTACTGCTTTGTGGGGAAAACTCAACGGGCAATGGTAAGTTATTAGACCCTATAATTTTTTTGAATGGTTCTATAAAAGTTTGTAAAATTACTTCCTGTATGTAAGATGATCATTTAAGTAAAAAAAAAAAAAATTAATGTAAACCATCTTAAAGGAATGCAATAAATGCGTGTAGAATTCTAATGAGAGGCGTGGAATACAACTTTACGTGACCTGTAGGGGAATGTGAATGGCTCAAAATTCAAAATAGATGCATAATTGAATAGCAAATTTTGCGAAAATGCCGTCATTTGTAGAGGAATTTTGTTAGTAGTCAATGTCATCTTTTTTGCTTGTAATTTTTAATGGCCCAACTATAAATCGTTAATATTAGGAATAAAAGTTGTGACCTCTTAAATCAGAAGTCTTCTGCTTGCACGATTTTGCCCTGCTCTTAGCCTGGAAAAACTTGCGCTTCAGATGAATGAAATTTCAAAGAGAAATGAAACTATTACAATAGGTTTGGTAAACATTTCTACAGGTTAGTAATTATTCTTAACGAGCTTAATGCAATAAAAGAAATGACATAAGTCATACGTTTTTATCTCGCAGATTTAAACATTATACTCAGTATGGTAGTGGATATTGCTGGTAATTACAATGCTCGTGTTTCCTGTATGTAGTGATGTAATACTATTGTGACAAAATGTGTGGATGTAAATCTTAAGTAAACAACCTGCATTTCAAATGTACATTTTAAGGTAGCATAATTAAATGAAAAGAATTAGGGTTGCGCCTAAGCTATTCAAAAGCATTGTAATTACTAAAAAAAAATAGAAAAATTTAGCACCATTTGTTTATGTTAATACCGCCTGAATCGAACTGCTTCCAAATTTGAAAACCAGACTCAACTAGTAAAAGTCTTTGGTTCCCGGATAGTACAAACTTAACTGTCTCTTGGTGCCAAATGTTGATTGACATTCATTAATCTAGACGATACGCTTGATTTTACAAATTTTAAACTGATGGGCAACCAACTCCAGACTGGGGAAGTTTTCTCTATTCATTTTTAAGGTCATGAGAAACTTGATTTTTTGATTTATGTCACACTGACTCATTAAATTTATACCCACCTTGACGGCAAAGAACAAAGTCTCGTGAGAAACACCCCATTATGTGCTGAAACCCGACTTTCGCTGGGGTACATAGTGTTTCTTTCCCCCTGAGGTTCCCACAAGTGTTCATTATTTTTTTTAGTCGCAATTGATTGCTTCAATGATTTCCAAACCTTAAAAAATGAGACAATGTGGAGAGTGAAATTGGTCACTTCCTTTAAGCGATTTTTTTTTATTTTGGATTCTTGAGTTCAACGTCACTTCACCATTTTGTTTTCAAAGCTTTACTTTGAAAAAAAAAATAGAAAAAAAAAAACTTGTCATGTGGATAATAGATGGTTATTTATTTCAAATTATTTTTTGAATGACGTCAAGTTAATTAACTCAATTCAGAATGCAAAAACTTACGTAATAAATTTTCAGTTCCCCGAATAATTATTTACAATATTTAATTAGGGATAATGTCAAAGTTCAAAACTAGATGGCTTTCAAATAATACTTTGTAGTAATTAGTACACCCAATTTAAATAAACCTAATGTCAAAAAAAAATATTTTTCTAATCTACCTTTTATAACAGTGACACACATTAACTTTTTATATAAGTTTATGATAGTCCCAAGTAATTTTTGATCATCAGTGCAGAGAAATGAGGTATTTGTGTCATGTCTAAAACATCAAAACATGTTAGTGAATAGAGAATTAATGAATGATGTGTTAAGTCTTTTACATTCTTTTAAAATAAACTGCTTCAAAATGACGAGGAAAAACAATATTTTTTTTTTATAACATTTCTATACAAAAAGGGTTTTAAAAAAAGTTATACAATAGTTTTTATCAGGGCAAATCTCATCATGAGAAAGAGTTGTCTGGTTGATTAATTAAAATGGGCCAAGAGTAATAAGTCTTAATTAGACTGCACTTTTTGGCAACTAGTTCATGGTGGAATCCATCACCCGATGATGAGTTTAACCTTGGCTGAATATTGTGTTATGATTTTGCTGGTATAATTATTAGGCCTATTTCCTGTGTGTGCCACCACCCAAAAAGCTGGGAGTGGTTCGAGTAATATACAACAAAATTTTGCTGGGAGTACATAAAAAAGATTATGAGAAATGGTTTTATTATGATGTCGAATGTGACATCTGAATGTCAACATGATTGTGTAAAAGAGGAAAATTGGTACAGAAATTTTTCGATAGATAAGATTTTTTTTTGTTTTGGGATAGAAAAACGAGGCTTTATTCATTGGAATTTACTGAATTAGTGGCAATTCATGTAAAATGGGAGGTGAAAGCATTTAAGCTGAAACTTCATACAACCATGCAAATGCAAGAAACAATGTTAAATGTCATTACTTAGATCTAAAAATCATCTTTTTTGAAAAGCTTAGATAAATGTGTTGTTATATGGTGGAAACGTTGAAGTAAACAAAGAATTCAGCGTTATCTTTTTAAAGAGGAAACTATACATGAAGTAACTAAAAGTTGGTTTCTGAGGTTGATGATCCCCAACGCGATTAAAATTGGTGAAAAAATTTCCGAGATAGAGATTTCTTAAATTTTATCGTATCCAAAATAACATGCATGGTTTTCTTTTTGTTTGTGACTTATCGACGTGTCAATAACTAAAATGGGTTTTCAAGCAAAACTGAACATTTTACTGCAATTTATTGACTAAAAGAGTAATATTTCATGCTCTATTACACTTTAAACCGAAAAAGAAAAATTACTGTCTCGAAACTTCTTTATGAGATGACTAATATAATATCCTGCAAGAGTAATAAAACGAGGGAACGTGACCCAATATTAGTACTATGAATATTCTAATGACTCACTTTATTTTGCTTCGCATTAAAAATATAAGACTCAAAATGGTACTCGGTAAAGCGATTTAATTAATGCCAAATATTCACATTAATATGTAAAAATCCAAATTAAATCATCGGAAGTGCGTTTTGATAGGCAACTTCCGGGCAGGATATTAACTCAAAAGAAATGTTGCGTGAGCATGCTGATCATACAAATGATGAATTCGAAAAATGAAATAGTTTCGAAAGTGCAAGTCGCAAATGCAGGCTACATTTGGATTCTCGTCTCTTCGAATTCGTCACCCTTCTCTAAATATTGCAAAGTTAAGACGGAGGAAGCGAAGTATCAGCAGTAGCCCGTGTCGAGGAAAGGTAATTTTCCTTTGAGTAATTTTTTTTCTATGAAGATGATGACGAAGAGTAATGTCTCATGTTTTTCCTTGCTGGCGTTGAGCCACGGCAAATATGGTGTGACGTGATTTAAATGAATGTGATGGGCTTTTTGTTTGATTGGTCGGATAAGAATTGTACTTTGTATTGTACTTTATCGGTGGTTATTGGATAGAGTAGTTCTTGGCTGTGTGGGACATTTCGTCATTTACTGGGCTGAGATGAAGTTTTATGTTGATTTGTGCGATTGTCGGTTTTGCTCTAAGGATTGCGGTTATGTCCCTTTGCAGTCGAGAATTCAGTGGACTGATTTGGCGGTAAGAGGATTTCGTTTGCGTTTTTTTTTTAAACTTCACAGTCGAGCGAGCCAACGCGTGCCACTTGCGATAGTTCGTCGGGGTTCTGGTAATAATTTGGTGCGCAAATGCAAGGGTTTATAGATGTGTAAAATTTGCCATTAGTTCATTTCTTGTTTAAACTGGCTTGTAACTGGTAATTTATTTTTAAAGATGTTTGTCTGTAGTACGTTCACTAAAACGTATACAAAACAACATACCCAATTATTGCAATATTATTTTTATAATATGAAAATATGGCCAAATAATGTTTCCTAATTTGAGTGGAGTGACTAATTCAATTCACAGTCAACATATCTGTTTACTTTTCACCATTATTCATCAAGTTCATGAAAAGATGAACATTTTTTTTATCTCCTTCCTTCCAAATTCGCATTTCCCACATTTTTCTTTTGAAAAAAAAAAAACATTCCAGACATTCTTTAGTGAGGAAATTAAAGGTTTTTTTTTTCGAGCAAGTCTTTTTTTTACTTTTGAGTGCGCACTTCAATTGTATTTGATAAAATAGTGATAGGATCCTTTATCAATTTCTTTTGTCTTGAGAGAATAGTCTGGATGTCATTGATCTTCTTTTTAGTGACATGGATATTAAAAATCGTTTAGAAAATATGTTTGTCATTTTTGATTGCACATTCAAGGATGTATTTTGTATTATTTTCATCCATCACAAATATGATATAACTTTTCAGTTGAAGTTGCTGCAATAGTTTTGGTAGACGATATGCAATATCACAATATAGATTGCAGTTGAATATTTTTATTATGTTTTTAAATATCAATGACATTAACTGATAACATCAGATTTTGATTTTGACCAAAACAATGAAAACAGATAATAAAAGTATATTCAAGGGAAAAGAAGTCCACAATAACAAGTTGTTTACTCACATTCCTTTGTATTTTGGTATTTTCAGCAACCTACATGGCGTTATTGGGGTGATGAGAAAATAGATGGTGCTATTTATACAGTTTATTTGAAGAAAGTCAGATACTTCAATCCGAGTAAAAGTACTAGCAGTGTAAGGAGATTTTTTTTTTTCTTGGTTAATAAATTTTATTTTAGTTTTGTTTAATTAAATTTTTTTATTTTAGGATTCTGATGATGAGATTTCACACCTGGAATGGGAGACTGTTCGTGTACGTGTCATCAAAGCTGGTACATTGGAAAGATTGGTTGAAGCTTTCATTACTGATACTGGGGAATTGGACTCGACTTACTTCAACATTTTCTTGGCAACATACAGATCGTTTGCCAACGCTAGTCAAGTGTTATCATTAATATTAGAAAAGTAAGTTAGTTTTTTTTCTTCAAAAGTCACACAAATGTGTGTAACTGAACTTTAAATTAAAACTACTGCTTTAATTTCAGGTACATTAAAGTTAGCGATCATCAATCTCAAATGAAAGATCCAAACAGAGATCAAATTAGAAAGTGAGTTGAATAATTAATTTCCTGTTTGTGAATGTATATGTTAACGAGGGTGTGGTTCAATGACACATTTCCATTTCAAATGGGTGGACTTGTACGAGTGGGATGATTATTCATAAAAGAAAAATGTTAAATATATAAATTATTCTTTTCTAACAGTACTTTAAAACTTGCATTGACCATATGGTTGGACACTCATCCCGAAGATTTTCGCGACCCTCCGAAATACACGCATCTCCATCAATTGATGGACTTTGTAGAAAAATATATGCCCGATAACGAGCTTCAATTACGAGCACAACATCGCTTGCAGAAATTTCTCAAAGAAGATGTGTTCAGAGGTAAAGTCCAAATTGATATGAGAAATGTGGGTTTTTGTTTATTTCTTATTTTTTTAAATTGTAGAATCAATCTTGTTCGATACCAAAGATGATATCTTATCAACTGCGAGACTTGGGAATGGAGATGATGAAACTTACAATTTTCTAGATATTTCACACGTTCATTTTGCAGAACAATTAACTCACTTAGATTCCGTAAGTTCCATTTTCAATATTTTGGTTGGTGAGATAGGGAAAATTTTACTACACTTCTATTCTAAATATACTATTCCAAAAAAACTGATTTCTGATGAATAAACCCTTAATCGTTACAGGAACTATTTAAAAAGGTAACACCCCATCATTGCCTTGGTTCCGTATGGTCACGTAGGGATAAAAACCGACGATCGGAGACGTCAACTGTTTTAGCCACAGTAGCACAATTCAATGCCGTCTCTTTCCGGGTTATATCAACAATTCTCATGGCGCCTGATATGAAACCAACGGCACGTGCAAAATTTATCAGCAAATGGATAGACATTGCGCAAGAATTGAGAATGTTGAAGAATTTCTCGTCACTTAAGGCAATCATATCCGGACTTCAGTGTAATCCGATTTACAGATTGAAGAAAGTCTGGTTATCAGTACCCAGGTAACATTTTACAAAAGTCTTTTAGATAAGGTGAAAATTAATATTTTTATTAAATTTCAGAGAGAAAGCGGAGATATTTGAAGAATTGGCTCGAATATTTAGTGAAGACAATAATCAAAGTACTGCAAGAGAATTATTGATGAAAGAGGGCACTGCTAAAGTCGCAGAAACTGTTGGGCAAAATGATAGACATATGCAGAAAATCATTCAGAAACAGTTGTCAAACTCAGGCGTAAGTTTGAATCAATAATTTTTAACTGATATCAATTTTTAACTGATACAATTTATTTTTTAATTTTTTAATGCAGTCAGTAATTCGTGGAACAGTTCCTTACTTGGGTACATTTCTTACCGACTTAACTATGATCGACACTGCCATTCCAGACACAATCAACGACGGGTTAATTAACTTCGATAAGAGAAGAAAAGAGTTCGAAGTTCTAGCACAAATTAAATTGCTTCAATCGTCCGCTAACAGCTATAGTTTTACGTGTGATTCTAAATTTCAACGATGGTTTGAGAATTTACCTATTTTAGACGACAAAGAAAGGTAAATCTCAATTTTATTAGTTCACTAAACGACGTCATTAATTGTAGATATTTCATGTTCACATCTAGTTACGAATTATCATATCAAATCGAACCACACGGAGTCACAATTCTAAGTAAAGATAAACGAAACGGACGATTTCTGGGACACCGGAAAACAGATTCGATAGCATCAACGTCGTCTTCATCCAGTAGCCAATTTTTTGATCAAATCAGTGATATAAGTGTTCCAAGTTCCCCAAATGAATTATCGTCTCTTGAGAGAAAGGTTCGTTCTTTAGTTAGAGAATACTTGTATCATGACGCTAATAAATTTTATCACTAGATGTCGACATCCTCGTCCAGCTCTTCGTTACCCTCATTGGATGTGTCAATATCATCTAGTGGTTCAACACCAACATCACCTTATAAAACTCCTGAATTTTACATAATTAAAGTCAGTTTGGAAACGCCTGGTCAACAAGAAGTGAATGGAATTATTATGTACAAAAGCATCATGGTAAAGAATATTAAACTTTATTAGAAAATTTTTAATTGAGTTACTAATATTCTTATTTTGTGTTCTATTTTTAGTTAAGTAATAATGACCGGACACCTGCTGTAATTCGGAATGCAATGATGAAACATTGCTTGGAAGGAAATCCTGACAGTTATGTTTTAGCTCAACTTTTACCTGACGGAGGTAATTCATTATTATTTTAATATGTTATGTTTGTTTATCAAACTTGTTTTGAATCTTCTAGAAATGGTTTTACCAAGTAATGCGAATGTTTATTATGCTATAAGTACCGCTCACGACTTAAATTTTATCCTACGATTAAAACGTGACGACGATAATGGTAATGGTGGAAAAAAGACTAAACCGTCCAAATCGAAGAAAAAATTATTATCAGTGACTATATGATAGCTTACTGAACGAAGAGTTACTGCGGTTATTTTTGCGGAACAACTGGCTTGTTCTGATAGTTTCGTTCCGTCGAGGGAAGTGAGTGCCTTCTGCCGATACATTAAGTATAACTGGCGATGTTTGTTACAAAAGAGAATTTGTATTTGTATATATTGTTTAATAACCTTTTTTGTTGCATATTTTTGATCTCTGCATGGCTATTTTTCTGTCAAATGTCTTACAAAAACAAACATTTTTTTAAAAACATTTTTCTGTTTGATTTGTAAGTTACTAATAGTATTTATTTTTGTAAGAGTGACAAAAGCGATTTAGGTGAACTAGAAATGGTTGATAAGGCCACATCAGATAGAGAATACTCTGAAATCGTAGATCAATTATGTCACGCAGATGAATTAATACGTTGCGGACGATAAATTGATAATTTTGCAGCAAAATGTGATGTAATACTTTTCGGCATTATGCCATAATATACAAACTTCAAACTTTTTATACAATAAAAAAAATAATGTTTATAAAACCTGATATTAATGAATTTTATGACCCTGCTTTATTATATTTTTGTATAATGAATTCATAATGTTTTCGAAATCATTTACCACTTGCAAAATTATATTGTCAGAAATTTATTCTGAATAAATTTTACGTTAATTTCAATTGACAGCCTTTATCGACATTTAACTTTAGACTACTGTTCAAAGTCCAATCAGCTCCAGTGTGGGTGGCAGCAACAAAAATGTCCTCTAATATTCAGAAAGTATGTTCAAACTAATTTACAGAATGGTTTAACATTTAATGAATGTGTAGTTTGCAGATGATGGGTATTTAATAGTTGAAAATTTTTTGAGTGATGAAGAAGTTGAGGTTTTGAAACGAGAATGTTACAAGTTAGTTGAGGTCATGGACCCCGAGGAACACAAAACTGTGTTTAAAACTGGAGATAAACAAGTAATAAATTTTTTAAAACTTTTAATCACTAATTATTGAGAAATTTTGGTTTATTTTCATGCAGGTATGCGATGATTACTTCATGACAAGTGGTGATAAAATACGATTTTTTTTCGAGGAGAAATCATTCAATGATGCAGGTAATTAGATAACAATTAACGAAATTATCTTTTTTGTATTAATTGCTAAATTATAGGTGACCTTCTTATTGATAAAAAAATGGCACTGAATAAAGTTGGTCATGGTAATATTTATAATTTGTATCCAGGTATGATTTATTCTCATTTATAAAAAAATCCTTTTTTAAGCTCTGCATTGGTTGAACCCTGAATTCAAGAAAATTACTTTCAGCGATAAAGTCAAGGTATTCAATTCAATTGAAAATCATGATGTTTAAAGTGGCTGTATGACGTTGCCCATTTTAGAATATTGCAAGTGGCCTTGGATTGCGTGATCCTAAAGTTGCAATGAGCATGTACATTTTTAAAGTAAATTATTTTAAAGTGTGAATTATACATATAGTAATCAATAAAAATTTTAATTCTAGCCTCCTAAAGTAGCTGGTGATGGTAGGTATAATAAAATGCAATGAAACGCATGAATATATTTTACTATTACATGCAGTTCCACCTCATCAAGATGCGACGTATCTCCACACAACACCTCAAAATTGTTACGGTTTTTGGATTGCTTTGGAAGACACAAGTATAAATAACGGTTGCTTATGGTTTATACCTGGCTCCCACAAAGGTCAAGCTCAACAACCACACATTGTTTAATGTTTATGGTATTAACTTTAATCTTCTGTCATAGGAAAATTAGATCGTCGCATGATTCGAAACTCTGACCCGCACGGTCCAGCTACCATTTACACATCGCAGGATATCCATTACTCTGATTCCCTATTTGTTCCAGCACCAGTTTCTAAAGGTGAGGATTAAACTATTTATTGTAACATAAACTTAATTAATTTTTTTTAAGGTTCGTTAGTTGTGATACACGGCCTTGTTGTACATAAAAGCGGTGGCAATTTAACAGACCGTGCTCGCGATATATACTCCTTTCATGTTATTGAATCGCATCAAACGGAGTATAGTAATGACAATTGGTGAAACTTTTTCCAACAATTTATTGAATTTAAGTGTTAACTTATATTACTTTTACAGGTTACAGCCCACTGAATCATTACAATTTCCTTCCTTATACGGAACTATTGTAAATTAGTTAGTGCCTAATAATTCAATTTGTTTTTGCTGCATTAATTTTTCCGCTTGGGTTATGTAATCATTAGCAATTGCGGTAATATTTTGAGCGGCATAGAAAATTAAATCTTCTGATAATTCCGATTTTTGGGATTTGGCATCTTTGATGAATCTCTTCTGAATTTCTTGAATTGCTGTTTTGGTGTTTGTGAACATAGTTTTGGCATTTTTGGCCAAGTTTTCTCTATGTTCTTTTGTTACCCTAGAAGATAGGTGTGCGTAAATATTTTTTCATAAAAAGGTTTGGTTATTTATACTTTGGGATCGTTACAAATATTGTTGTACCGTCTAGCTGGGTATTTAGGTTCATACCGGATTGTTGAATTGCTTCCACAATTCCTTTAACTGCCTACTTTTAAATGGAAATTAGCTTTTATAAAGTTATTTACACAAGAATAGTAAAAACCTGAGGCGTTGCTGCTGCATTGATAATAAACAATTGAGGATTTTTTTTGGACAATTGCGCTATTTGATTCAATGGAAATTCATTATTTTCAAATTTTACTGGCAAGTTTTCCAACGTTCCTGCAAGTTAAATACAATACGTGACTCCATGTAGTTATAATTTTAAGATTTTTCTTCAAAACTTTACCAGGTGACCCTCTAATCGCGAGATGTTTAATGTAATCTGTTTTTAACCCTTCAATAGCTCTGCCGAGGCAATCGTTAAGAACTTTAACATCGATTACTTGTTCAAGTTCTTCTTCACTCATCAACACTTTTGGTTTCTTTTTTCTATCTATAGAAAAAAATTTGATCAACTAACTTTTTGATATCACAAACATAATTTAACCTTTCTCTTTCTTGGGTACTTTTGTGCCATAATTACGTTGAATCGTGAAGCTATTTGCCAGTGCAGGTACATATTTGGGTTTCAATTCACAGAGTCTATAATTTAAGCTAGCATTTTGCAATAATTTGGCGCACTTCAATGTTAAAAGGAGAATATTACGAGCCATGCCGAATAATTTTTTTTCTTCGATGTTAGCGCCGTCTCTCGACATACTATAAAATAATTAAAAACTCTAAATTTTATTAAAATAAGAATTACTACTAATTTAAATTTTATATAAAAATTTTAATGCAAAATGTAAAATTAAAATATTAATTAATTTTATTACAACTTCGTCACCAGGTGAACTAAGTCGAACATCAACCTCCACATCAACCCACCATTGCGAAAGGTCTAAATCGTTCTTCAATTTTTCCTGCTGCTTATAAAGTAATTTCTTAATGCACCTATAAAAATAAACTTTTGTAAAGACTGATTTTTTTTAGGGTTATAAATTTTAACGTAAAAGCTAAATTAAATATAAAAGTAGCAAGTCATCAGCATGGCGGGATCTTTGGATGCACTGGCAGATCTTTTATCCCGTTTGCGCATCGACGGAGATGCTGTTTTGCTATTAAAAGAAATAAAAACAGCTTTACTTGCACTTCCTGCCGATGAATTGGAAGGATTGACGCGCACAGTATCTCTTACACCCATATTTGATCGACTTAATTCCAGTGACACGTAAATACAAAATTTTTAACGCTCTCTGCTAATGAAATTAAATTTATAACTTATTTCAGACAACAAATATCATTAGCTTGTGATTTGCTGACTAGTTTGTTGACATCTCTACCAGCTAATGCCATTTTACCACAGTTTCAAATTGAGTTACATCGTGGGCTTTTACATCCCAACAGTCATGTTAAAGAGATGGTTTTAAAACAAGTAAAAATGTCTTTTGCTTTGTTTAAATTCAGATTCTAAATCAGATTTGTTTTCAGATCAAGCGCTGCACAAATCAACAAACTTTTTTTGATAATGGAAGAGAAACAACATTGATTTTAATCCGGTTGGTCGGAGATGATGACTTAAGTATCGCAAAACACGCTAGTGATACGATAGTTGATATTAGTAACATGAGTTTGGGATTTAATTTAATTTTCGCACCCGATTCCGTAACCGAAATGAAACTGTTAATGAATAAGAATGATGTGGTTCGGTTTAGGATGTACGAGGTAATTGTATACGTCATATTTACTTTTTAATTGAATTTAATTTGTTTGTTTTGCATTTGATTAGATAATCGTGAAAATTGCAAAACAATCTGTTCAAGGATTGAATGGCTGTGTTAATTCAGAATTACTGAATTATTTATTGAACGAATATCGCATAAATGACATTTTAGTTCAGTTGAATTGCTTAGAGTTATTAAGTGAGCTTTCAATGACTGAGCACACGCTCATTTTTCTTGAATCACACGGAGTGATCATCGAATTAGAAAAAATGTTGCAACAAGAAAGTGTTAATGGGGCTACTGGATTTCTATTACCTGGTATTTGATTGAGATAAAAATTTGTTTAAGTAATTTAAGTGATTGTGTGTTTTTTTTTTTTCCAGGTTTGATTAAATTTTTTGGCAACATGGGTTATTTGCGTCCGAAAGAAGTTTGTGAACGTCATCCTCCTTTTATGAATATTTTGTTTAAATATATTGACAGCGACGATCGTACACTGTTTGTAATTGCTGTGGAGACTATTTCTCTAATTGGAGCCAGTATGGAAGGGAAACTTACCCTAGAAAAATATAGTAAGAAAAATAATTCTTTTAAATTAAATTTTTTAGCCTGAGACAATTCTTATCTTTCAGACGTTTTGATGAGAAACTGCATGAAAAAATTGGGTGTTGCTATAACCAATGCACCGTCAGAAATCCGAGTTAAAGCAATGACTGCTACGGCAATGCTTCTTGATCTTCGAGTAACAGAAAAAGAATTGAATAATTTTTCAAAGCTGATAAATTTCTTTTATTTTTCAGCTGGATGATCAAACAACAGAGTTACTTTCTTTAACTGACTCCTGGTTTTCTTATTTGTCAACTGAGCCAATGCAACTTATTCTCAATTTATGTCGTCAACCGTTTACTGATTTTCATTGTGCTGCATTGGGCTTACTGCGAGCAATTGCACAGCAATATTGGGGCCAAAGAAGAATGAGTCTTTATCCAGGGTTTCTTGAATACTTATTAGATCGGAGTACTGAAGGGGATAAAGAGGGAAAAGACTTGAAATACGAAATAATATCTATTCTGGCTGCTTCACCAACATCTCAGGAAATATTTGGAGCAAGTGGAATTGTTAAGTTGAAAGAATATTACAAACAAGGCCCATATTATATATATGCACAGGCAGAAGTAGCAGTTGATGGTGCATCATAACAGGTCAAACTTATTTCATCTAGCATGTGAGTATTTTACTCTTTTATTCTGGAAAAAAAACTGCGATAAAACTTTATAAACTCTGTATCGTTGCCCATTAAAGATGAAGGATTTGAATGAATTTTTGAACAGTCATGTGCCTTCAAACAAGACAAGAAAAATAATTGATTAACATCTTCAAATGTAGGCAATGTCAACGCCTTTCGATACCAGATGGAGAAGTTAGTTTGAGTTCAGTTTTGTAATTGAAAATGCAACTTATTTCTTGATAATTTAGTTTCTTGACTGTAATCTGCCATCAGTTGGCACTACTTTTCAACGTCTAATAGTTGATCAAATATTTGAGCCATATTGCGATTAAATATTAATTTCAAGATTGGTAGACGAGTTGATTATAGACTTGTAAAAGTGACGTTATCTTATCTCAGAAAGGCGTTACAATGAGACCAATAATGATGTAATATTAAGCCCGGTTCAATTATTTGGCCTTTACAATGGGTAATAAATGCGGTTAATTGTTAAACCGGTTCGATGTGACGCGGCTGTTTCCGCTTCCGCGACATTTTTAGCAAAATATTGACCGAGTCATCAACGGCTTTAATCAAAGACTTTGGGCAAGTGATTTATTCGCCTTAATTTACTTAGTTCCGGTAAATCTGAAAGCATATTCCACATACTTTTTATTCATTTAGAAATAATTTGTTAGAATGTTATAAAACTGCTTTTACAAAAGAAGCGACGGGTCGACCAACTTCTCGTACGACATGATTCATCCATCAGCTGGCAGACAGAAAAATGAGGTAAGAAAACAAGTGATGTAATTTGGTACATTGAAAACGAATGTGAAAATCGTTAAGCTTAAAGGTAAAATTTTAATAAAAAAAAGTCCATCTCACCTGTTTTAAAATTTGAAATTAATTAAGTATTCACTCATCACATAACCATTACGTATTTACCCTATCTCTTTTTTGCAGGAGAAGTAAAAATATTGCAGCCCATTATGCCAGTGGTGTTGAAAATCCATAAAAACACGTTGAGAAATATTACTGCTTTTTTTTAGAATAAAAAAAAACTAATTATTCTCTAGTTTTTTAGGAATCTGCGAATTGCTACATGGGAATAACAATGAGATGACAGAACTGTGTAGTAGGGTGGCCGCCATCAAATTAAAGTACAAAGCAGCAATTACGCCATCATGTGGTGGTGGTTATTTCCGGAACAACTACGATGCAGTAACAACCATTTCCGCAATCGCTGACGGAGTTTTGATTGTAGAGACCAACTGCGACTACACCGAATAAACGAATAAGGTAAAATTGAATAGTATTAACAGTCCTATCGGTTTCTTTACGCATTTAAACTCAAAACAGTGGATAACAAATGTGTTTATTGTAAATACGTAGGAATTTGGTTTAGAATTAAGACTACCATATTTTGTGCTTTGATAAAAGTTTTTCTTTTAAATTAGGATTATGCAATTTATTTATTTTTATTATATTCATTCAAATGTTTATTGTAATCTGATTTTTTTTTGTAACAAATTTTTATTTAGTTGTGTTTATCAATTTATTGAAAGGTCTCAACGAATGTGTTATTGTGGTGGCCGAGTGGTTAGAGGGGCCATTACTGTATCTACGGGGTGGTCCTACGTTCGGTTCAGCGAGTTGCTGACGTGTAATTTATTTATGTCACGTGACTTGACCGGAAGTCGCGTGCTGCCACCTAGTAAATTTTCATTTAAC
>JAQGAS010000535.1:0-45196 GCA_034686365.1 Pachymerium ferrugineum | reverse complement strand
AGGCGCAAAGACTGCAGACACATCAAGGATGAAAGGGAATCAGAATAAATAAAACATCTCGAATGATTAGCATCAGAGATGTGCCGAAGAAGAAGAAGAGCAAACAACTCAGCAGAGAAAATGGATGCCGCAGGCGGAGGAGGTAGAAGAATAAGGCTAACAAACCAAACAAACCAAGCTACAACAAACCACGCACACCAGAGTCTGATACAAAACTCAGAACTAACCTCGAATCACCAAACCTCCCCAAAACATCCAATGAGCCAAAAGAACTATCCCCCACAGCAGCAAGCGCGAACGAGCAAACCTTAGACAGTTCATACAAAATATGCCGAACAGTAGACGTAATCAACACACACACAAAGGTGGAGGCTCAGACAACAGGAGACGCTTATGCGTCAACCGAGAGTGGCCAATATACAACATTAAATATAACGAGAGGCATCCTCCTCGAAAACCTACTAAATGACAATATCTGTTGGGATGGACCTCCTTGGCTAAAACAAAACGAATCCCATTGGCCAAAAATAAAGTCACAATACTACTATAAGACATTACTTTGTGAAACCAACAATAAAGTGAATGCATTACCTTGCACAGTTATTGAGGTTGATACAAAACTGTCACCAAATCACTTCAGCTACTGGTTCAAATTAATAAAGAAAACTGGCTGGATAATGAGATAGAGCGGGATAACTAAAGAAGGGAGAGTACAAGACCCCCACAACCGACGCCTACTGACTGCAAAACGCAAACAATCACAAATCAAATGTTTTACAGAGAGTTCATGTATAAGTTATCATGAGTTGTAAAAACATCTCTTCAGTATCAGTGGGTTCCTATGTGAGGATTTACTTTTTCACGTAGGGGGTTGTAAGTAGGGTAATAGCCTCATTTCCCATGTTGCAACCAATACATCGTTATTCAATTACATACTTGTAAAAAGATGTAGAAGTTGTTACTAAAGTAAAAGCTAAATGTCTAAATTCCCATTTTAAAGTATTTATTGTCCCAGCTGAATTTAATGTTCAGTATGGAAATTGCCCACTCTGTAAGCTGCTCGTCGGAGAGAACGGAATGCGCCGCCACTAGCATGAAGCCCACCAAGCGCACCTGCCACGCGTCGACCTACAACCCTCTCCCGCCGACGAGGAGGAGGAATCAAATTTCCAGTGCAGGGCTACAC
Organism: Pachymerium ferrugineum; assembly: GCA_034686365.1. Taxonomy (NCBI): domain Eukaryota; kingdom Metazoa; phylum Arthropoda; class Chilopoda; order Geophilomorpha; family Geophilidae; genus Pachymerium; species Pachymerium ferrugineum. Next base: position 44,010 of record JAQGAS010000535.1, on the reverse strand, counting down.
TGGCTGAATCAAATGTCCAGTAAAGGGTTATACTAGTTTATACTAGCTCAATTAAATGTCCAGCATTGCATGTACCAGCTGAATCAAATGTATGTAGGATGCACGGGTTTAATTAATTGTCCTGTGCAGGTTTAAAGAAAGAAGTTAAGTTAACTTAAGGGTCTTACTAATTCTTTTTAACGGCCAAGATCGAAACTTTGATCAAAGATATAAAATATTTTGGATCACGCTATAAGCATTCAAAAACTCAATGAATGAAATGAAAAAGAGAAAGAAAGAAATGGAGAAATGAAAAAGAGAAGAAATGGGCTTTTTATGCATTCAGTAGAGTAAATAAATAGCCGCAATTCGGGCAAATATGACTGATCCACTACTGCATTATGTAAGCCCTAATGGATGCATCTCTAGAGCCGAAAATAACGACCAAAAAGCCAGCACCAGTACAAGGAAGGAAACTAGAAGAACGACCACAGTTCGTCGTATGGCCATAGTTGGAGTGGAGGATCATGTCAAGATAGATAAGACATGCTTTACTTGCTTCATAAAGTTATACTCGGTCACTGGCCGAAAACCAGAGAAGAGACCTAACTGCTTCATGAAGTTTATTCAATAATCAATACACGATGAATTGACGATGAAAGACAAACGCCTCGTCAGTTTAGAAATAGCTATACTATTATACGGCAAAATATTTTTCTATTAGACACAAACGCCGCAGGGTATTCATATCCTCTTAAATTAAACGGATGGGTAAAATTGTCAAGTTCAGTGCGTGCGTAAATAACATTAGCCGCGATAGTTAGGCGTTAGGCTTAATCGTAACTGGTTATTCATACTGATCGCTTGTGGGAGATTTTCTCCGATCATTAAACATACTTTTTCAGATCGAATAAATCCTGAAATCGCGACAACCGTTTGGAAGTTTAACTGTCAAGCTGTATTAGATTTAAAACTGAGTTCAAAGCAACACAAAGGCGAAGCCATGATTCAGAAGTTCGAGTCGAGATGAATTTCGAGTCTCCTTCTCTGATTAGTCACACCTGAGCACGTGATAAATTTTGATTCGCCTTCTGTAATTGGTTACATCTAAACACGTGATTTTTAAATTTTAAATCTCCCGAGAGCTGTCGCCCTAACACATGGAAAATAAATAAGCAATTTTTATTTTTTTTTCTATATATTTATACGATCGTGGGTTATACGATCCTAGGTTTGGCGTGCAGGGAAAATGTAACAAAGCAGAATAAAAACATAAGTGAAAATAACCGGTTTATTTATGCTATCAATGCTTTCCATTGATTAATAGATTCAACTTGGGCTCTTCATTTATTATCAAAAAATATTTCAGCTGTCTGCCTTTTCTGTACATTCCGCCAATACGCGTACACGACAGCCCACAGGTACACCTAACAACAAATTGGATATTACACAAAATTCGTTACTGAACACACAATTTACCACAAATGTTATAAAGAATAAGACAAAAATAAACACACAATACTAGATAAAATAAAAATTAAACTTCTAATAAAAAAATCTATTAAAGTTCGTTTACATTTAAACACTTACTCCTCTAGCTAATCCATTCACGTACAAAATAAGAAAAATTTGCAAAATGAGATATTCAAGTATTAAAGTACCATTATGCTATAAAAATAAAATTTATATTCACATAAAGCTTAATACAAACTAAAATACGCTTATAATTGTATCTGTAATAAGAATAGAAGCCAATAAGACAACACCAATTGCAGGAATGAACAACAAACCCCAAACAGCTGCAAAAAAAAATTCATTTTGAGTAATAAATTGTGTTTAATACAACTTAAGAGGTCTTATATCCTCTCTCTACTAGTACTCTCTGTTAAAATATGTATGTATTTCAAGCTACCCATTAGGAAGCATTTTAATAAGCAGTTGAAATTGGTTCTACAAGTAGTAATTCATCATTTCATCACTGAAAAGGAAAGGTGATGACTACTGTAAGTTAAATATATTCACCTAACAATTTCCCTAATGGAACCGTGGCCAAGACAGTCTTGTTGTACAAATCTACTATTTTTAATTGGTCACCTAATATTGTTGATCTTTGTTCCATCATTCCATAAAGAAAGAAGGTAGAAAATTAATTAATCGGTCGCAAGGTCATCTCTGTAAAAAAACAAATCATATTTCGTTAAAATTTATGAAATTGAATCTTAAATTTTATAAGTGAAACGGGCCAATACAATTTAGAGAATATCCCACGGCTTTCCTTTACCTTTAGTTTATAGCTAATGACTCAGATAGCATCTCTGCATTTTCCAGAAGAAACGTGCTGCGGCAAGTGGTGCCCTCTACTATGTCTCTCTACTGACCTGGATATGGTAAATAAATACAACGACATCATACAGAATTAATCGTGACTTGTCGCTGCGATTATACATGGCATACTTTCCTCGTTTAAGAAATTTTTAATTGAAATAAGTATTAAAAATTTACCTACCAATAATAATAAAAACTGCTCAAAAAGAATTTTACTACCTACTCAATCTAAAGGCCGAACGATGGCTACGGTCACAAAATTCTTATTAACAATTTACCATAGAATGTAACTGCTAGAATTCTTATAACACACTTCTTATGTACTCGAACCACTACATGTAATTATCTCGAAAGAGGACCTTACGATTTTTTCCTGAACAACCGTTAACAACTTTTATTTACAGAGAAGCCACCCAAGGAGGTGCTTTTATACAGTCGATTTAATTTTACTTCTATTTTCCTTTCAGATATAAATCAATAGTATAGAAACCCTTATTCACGTTAGTAATACTTTTATAGTAATCTTTGAAATTTATACCCAACATTCATCATGGTGTTACTTGATGGTATTGCTTTCCAATACAAAGGATTACGCAATTTATTTTCAGCGTACCAAACGAGAAAAGGATCAAGCTCGAAAGGCGTGTTGGGCAGGCGAGTGTGAAAAAAATAAGCTCACTGAGATGTCCAATGCCAAACCTAAAGCTTTCATTTTATGTACGACCAGATTAAATGAATTTCGTATGTTGAATATTTAGTTAAAAATATTTTTTCCATACTTCATAATTCAAGCAGATTGACCCTTAGCCTACTCTCATCATCACCACCCAGTAGCCCGATTTTCGACATTCGCAGAACTCATTTCTCACAGCTAAACATCAACTGTCATCACTTGATAAGCTGGATTATGTACCATCTATCCACTAGATTGATAATTAATATTTAGTTTACAGCAAGGTAAACTCTTCATAAATCTTTAAAAAAAATTAATAGCTTTTATGTTTGTGTAATTACTTTTTATAAAAAAAAACTAAATAAAAACCAAACTAGGAGTTTTCATTAATAAGTGGATTTAAGTAAAAACTACTCGCTTTACAAAGCTTTAAAAATTGATTCTCTAAAGGTTGTGAGTCAAACATTTTGTTATCATTAAAGGTATTCTACATATTTTTGAAATTCTGAACGCACTATCTCAGTATATAGTTTTCTGGTTTTGATTTCTAGATTTTTTTTTGCAAATGTATGACTTTAATCTTTATACAATTTTCTTTATTTTAAATTGTTTGGTGTTGAATCCAAAGTATCATAGGAAATAGTGTCAGACTTTTATGTCTCCAATTCTCTAGTTCTAAGGACTCTAAGGTGCTCAGACACTTGATCCTCCAATTGGTCAGTGATCAGTAACCCAAATAATAACTTATTTCAAGCTTTGAACATTTCAAATCTTCAATATTTCAGCTGTTGAACAGCTGAAATTAATGTTTTCCCCTACTTACGAATTAGACACTCTGACTTAACTATAAAAACTTAACAAAAATGAAACAATTTATTTATCATTTATATCATCTTTGGGCGACTAATAAAAGCTGTTGACAAAGGTTATTTCGATTCCGATTAGATGTTGCCCCAAATAGAATAATGGGTGAAGGTGGTGCTGGATTTGCAGTTTCCTTGGATGTTCCATGCACTTTTATTTATAAGTTTCTTGTTAACTTTCTCACACAACCACCCTTTCGTTTTATTACTATGGCCTATTGTCTCTCATTTAATGACCTCCCTTAACAGCAACCTCTTTGTGGATAAGAAAATGGCTGAAATATCGAACTTTGATATAACTTGTACAAAACTCTATTGTTCCATTTACGATCTTACACATAATACAAAGGTGAACTACCAAATTCCCGATTGTTGAATTTCTTCTTAAAGAGATGATAACAACATATTTCTAAAAATAAATTTAAACATTTTATGCAACTTTCTTTACTTCAATATTAAGATAGATGCAAGTTTCTGGATTTTCCCAATCAAAAGCCAAGTGACGGCCAGCTAGGTGAGTTAATTATTTCCCCTTCTTCCACGGCATTGAAATTACCTCTTTCACCACAAACTCGTTTGTGATTTTACGATTAGAAGATTGGGAGAAGGTTAATTAAATGCTAAGACCACATGAAAATTTGATGACATGTGCTTCATCAATGCCACACCTAACAGAAATTCAATTACTTAAATTAGTTTTCAACTTGACTCACAGGTGTCGACACGAACATAACACAAAACTTATAAAAGTTTTGTTATCAGTTATTTATAAACATCTCGCAAACATTTAAATAAATTACCATGTATTCAGTGTATTCAGGTATAAACTTTTTTCTACATTCGTTGCCACCATTTTGACTAATCCGACCCTTTTTTGATTGTCCGAATTCTGCATAATCTAACTGCTATCTGTCAATCTCAACTTATAGTTTAAACATGGCTGGTTTACAACTCAGTCATCTATTTTTACAGGCTACAAGTACGGTACATCTTTATTGCACTAAAAACTGCAAAATAGAATTATCAGACATTTAGGAAGTTAAACTACAATATCAACTTTAAGTAAACTTACTCGTCAAGTGAAGATTAGATTTCTGTATGAACAAATTGTTACATTTTGTACGTTGGAGTTTCCAAAGCTAGTATTCGACCCCGTGCCCTCCAAGATGTGGATGTGCCGATCCTTCATAATCCTGTTTGTAAAGTGTGGCATTGACAAGAAGAAATTACAGAGTCCATCCTGAAGAGGGAATGCTGAAATAGAAGAAAAGACACATTATGGCAGATTATAAAGTGTGATTTTTTAATTAGAAAAAAATATTAACACAATGTTTTAATATTTATTTTGATTTGTATTAAATCATTAGTAATGTTTGCACCGCTTTTGTTTGATTATAAACGTCGCCTTATTACGCTTTCTGTACTAACAACTGTTGCCAGTGGTAAGTACGGTATAAGCATAAGACAAAGTTTTCATGCTTTCCACCATCACCAGAAAATCCTAACCAGAGATCAAAAAAATCATACGGTTAAAAATGTTTTCATCTATTGACTAAACTTAAAAATTCCTTTCATATGTGGCATGCAAGAGTAAGTACCCTTTCCTTAGCTAGTAAATAACTCTAAATAGTCAAATCCATTGAGACCTAACCAAAAAATCTTCAATACATGTCATAAAAATTCAGAAAGTTAAAATTGCCAACTTCAGCCATCAACTGTAAATACACAAAGTTTGCTACTCTTATCAACCAGTAAAATAAAGAACGTAAAATTAACCGAAACAAAACAAAAAAGTAACTGAATTTCACGGGTGTAATCTAGTTATAGGTGAACGCAACATAAGACAAAAAAAATCCAATGACAATAAAAAAAAAAATAAAATTAAATTTAAATTCAGTCGGTTAACAAGTTTTCAATTACCAATACAAATATTTTTTTTTTTACAAAAATCTCTCATTATGAAATTTTTAATACTCCCAATTGTACTAAGAAGAACATGAACCGTGCAATGAACGAGGGGGTGTCGAGCAATACGGAAGTGCAACAGCTCAACGACCTACATCCCCCTAGGGAAATCGCTCCAGGCTTCAAGCAGATGATGGTCAGGGCCGCTATGGGTAGCTCATACAGTTTGCTAGCCCATATCTTCATTGATGGCTTCAGACACGATCCAGGTTCTTTATGGTTTATTCGACTTAATGTTTGTGTAAAATCGTATTTTACACGTAACTATTCATTCTGATGAGATGTTTGGTAAGTTCAATCTTTGACCTTTTCTTGTTATTGATTCTCAAAAAAAAAATCCAATAAGATAAAAAGGCAGTAGAACATTTCATTTGTGTACCCCACGCGTTTCCTTTCTCCTTTTTTCTATTGGATGCTGTAAGATGAGCTATTGTCAAGGGAGTCGTTCTTTTCTTTTAGCGAGTAAATGAACATTCGTTAATTAAAGATTTGATATCTAAATCAATAGAAATCCCCTCGTTTCTTATGAAGAGAGAGTCATATTAGATCTACCTCTATTTTCTTAACGTTAACTATTCTATTACATTGAATTTGGGTCCTTTCGGCACTAACTATCCCATGGTCCCCCACTTTGAGCCTTTTTGTAAGGTCAAAGAGTTGAAGTAAAAAATATTGGATATTCTTTGCTTCAAGCAAAATCATCGAGTGTATTTCAAAAGATCTCCTTTAAGTTGGATTTAAAAAAAAAGTTATACACCCCGTTTTCTTTTATAAGGAAATCCGAAGCGATGGTATGGAAATTAGGAAGAGAAAATATTTTTCCTTCTCTCACATTTAAAATTGAAAAGCTGCAATAATCCTTTGACAGTTCTGGTTATTTCAATACACGCCGACCTTGCTCAGGGCCAAGACAAATCGACTGGTAACACTGGGTTAGCGGACTGCACTTATGACCCTAAGCTTATAGGCTAAATAGCCTCCACTGCAAAGTTTCTTATCAAATGTTCCTTTTAATTATATAAGTCAACGATCATACCTGTAGAATATTTTCTTTCATTAAGATAATTTAATTGGATTATTTGTCAATACCATAAAATTCAAATTTGTGAGCTAAATCTACGACGAATTAAGTGTAATTTCCAAATGACTTCAGAACTAATATTAAATGCTTCAGTAGGTATGAAAATCTGAAAAAGTGACTTTGAAAGATTAGTTTTTAAAAAAATGTGTTTAAACTCTATAAACATTCTTATTGCAGTGTTTTCGAGCGAAATAAGCGTTGAAAGCAGAGTCAATGATTCTATTTCAAGACACGTGTACAGGATCGTCGATGTTGATTGCAGATGCAAAAACAAATTTCAAGTAATTTCATTCAATCCTTCACTATTCGAGAAGAACACAGACTTTTGTAATTAAGGAGAAAATAAAAGACGATTCGATGCGTGTTACACTTTTTTTTTCAAATTAACTAAATTACATTATTTTTTCCCCTTAATTTCTGGCTTATCTTAAAAAAAATTGTCCCAGTTGTCCTCGTAATCAAAAATACATGTTTATTTTTGTTTTGCTTTTAAATACGTAATTTAATAAAATTTTTGTCGACTTTATTTATTACCCAGAATCTTGCGGGATTCAGTCTACTTTATTCATGACAGATTCATTGGAGGGGAAATCGCCTGGGGAAATATAGTTCCCATGGATCGTACGAAAGTAATAAAATTCAAATGTTGCCATGGAATTAATCATTACTTTTTCCACATCAAACAAATGGATTTCAAAGCGGTGGTATCTTGTCAACAGTTCGCGCAAGTTTGATTTAACCTTTCAAATTGATCAGGAAAAGTTGAAAAAGTTGTAATTTTTGAGTTTCCAAATTGTTTCCACTTGTTCAATTCAAAGTAAAAACATTATAAACCAGATAAATATACTTCTTGTACCACATTTCACCACTAATACCTAATACCGTCTTTAATTGATATAAAAATTAGCTTTTTTCAGTGCCTGTTCTAAATCGTTAAATCAGTCAGAAAGATGGTTTTGGTCTTCAACACACGAAACATTTTACTACACGTCATGCAGGGCAATTGTAAAAGAGACACTTCATCCAAACTCGACTTAAGTCGCACATTTTGTCAGATCGATTCGATGTACTCTCCTGAGACTTAACACACAACTCGATTTTAAAAATAGCGGAAGACAAGTTGCAAGAACCAATACAACAGCGGGTGGCTGCAAAAGACAACGCATTTAATATTAACGACAACTTTAGGTTTTATTCTTCTATCACACCATGCTACAAGGTGTAACTGTAACTATAAAAAAACCAAACTTATTCATCTAGTCTGGCCATTTTTTTTCACTTGCTATTATGTACAACTGTTCTTAGTATAAATTGTACATCAAAACAATTTTTTTTAAAGAACATCTTATTCAAAGTCATAAACACTTGAAAGTTTCTCAAGAGTAGCTTTCACGCTCTGAATTACCAATTATTATCAACAAGCCAATTTTGATGGCAGAAATCCAAAAATGTAAAAGGAGCTTCCAATATAAAAACTCATTTTTTTTATAAATAAAACATGACCCTGGAAAAGAATTATATGAAACCTCTTTCAAGCTACATTGCACTAAGATCAATCTTTTTTTATGCGACGATCCACCTTCAAACATACGGATCAATGCGTGACGATAGATTTTTCTTTCCTTTTATATGGCAGCCGCACAGGAACCGATATCTTGCAGGAACAAGATTATTATCATCTTGAAATGCTTAACGCACTGATTAGTCAGAGAAAAAAGGATATGAAAATTGAATGTAGATATGTTTGTTTGGTATGATTTACACAAGTCTGTATTACATAGTGAAAAAACATTTTTCTGGAGAGAGATTCTGGTTAATGTTTAATGGCTTTGGGTAGCAGTAGGCGGTCACTTATTGGAATCTCATGTGCAGAATTCAGTGAAGTTGTGGATAGACAATCTGGCATTCATCATTGGGTTACAGCCACTGCAGTTTGGATTTCATCCAATATGAACTGAAGCTTAACAAAATTAATTTTCAATGTGTCTGCTTATGTGACACGTATTTCGTGTGTTGCAATGTTTGTAGCTGCTCATTAACAACCGAACCGAACCTAATTTTGTTAATGTCTTTTGTAAAGATACAAGTTCAGAGTCAAATTTATTTTTTGAATTTTAGGAATTTATGTTGGTATGTATTTAAATTTATTCGTTATGGCATAGATTAGCTCCGAGTTGTTGTAAGTAGTTTCTAAGAGAGTTTTATTACTTTGAGTTATGGCTCTAATTCTTCTTTATGTAAAAAGTGGTGGGTTAAAATTTATTGAAAAAAATGAAATAATTAATTTTAAATTTCAATAGTGAAGCAAATAATAAATCTATGATTGTCAATCACATTCTACAACTCTAGATAATAAACTCAACTTTAAACTTTCTAGTTTTGAGAATCAAAATCTTGCTTGCACGAATAAAGAAACACAAAACACCATACTCTTGCAGATGTCATTTCTTATGGCTCAACGCCAATTTATTTTGGTCGTTTAGCCTTTACACACACTTCACATAAATTGAGATTGATTGACTTGTTGCAGTGTCATCAAAATTTAATCTGACACAATCTCAGTCAAAGTAAAGTTTGTTATCAATAATAATAATATCAACTGCTGAAAATTCAGGATTTTAACCTTCAACAAGGGCGTTTTAAGCGCTTCACATTAGAATTCTCAAGACAATCCCTTAAAACTCCTTACGAAATAAAATCCTTTATTAGTACACAACTCTATATCATTTAAAATCAATTACAAAAGAAAATTCATATAAAATTATTTTTTTTAAACTATTTTTAAAGGATCAAAATCCAAATGTTATCATTGTGATAACAATTAACAAGTTACCTAAAACTACTCAATTTAGTATCTGCAGGTACAACTTCTTCTCCTACACAAAATGAAGTACATTCTTTTGATTGCATACGTTGTATGCACGGGTAAGTAAAAAGAATTTCGTTAAAACTTCTGCAGATAAGTTAACTAATTGATTATTATTAAAGCCTATGCTGACCATATTTGCCAAATTGGAGATGACATTCAATGCAAAGTAAACTGCTTAGCTCGAGGATATCGGCACGGAGGCCATTGCAGTGATGAAAAAAACTGCTTATGTATTACACAAGAAGAGGACTCTCCTCAGCGTAGGAAATATGATAGTAAAATATTGCTGATTTAAAAGTATCGATATTGATTTCCGCAGCCAAAGCGTCTCTGACCTGCCTTCTTGGAGGAGATGTGACTTGCAAAATCAAATGTCTAACATCTCATGCACATCTACAAGGTTATTGTGACGAGAATAATAATTGTCGATGTGATGGAAAACCAACCAGTAATAATTTTGGGATCCAATTAAATATTTCTTATTAAGATTTTTATATTACGTAGATGAAACTGAATTAAATACTACTTACAGTCGAGAACTAAAACGTATAAATATTATTTCTATCATTTGACCATTTGTCTTATCTAATCTCACTTTAAATTTTCAGCAAAAACCGAATTAATCTGCCTTCTTGGAGGTGATTTGGCATGTGAAATCAATTGTTTTTCGACAAATGGACATTTCTTGGGGCATTGCAATGAAAACAAAGACTGCATTTGCAAAGCTAAACCATCCGAAGCCAAAGGTAAGATTTAAATTTTTAGTACGAAGGTTATCATTTTAATTTCTTAATCTGATAATATTTAGACACTCGTGGACTTGAAGTTCCAAAACGTAATAAATAAAACTAACAAAGTTCAAATATTCTCTTTTTTAATAATTTTTTTTTATAGCGAAGACTGAGTTGATTTGTCTGCTTGGAGGTGACTTGGCTTGTGAGATTAACTGTTTTTCTTCAAACGGCCATTTCTTGGGACATTGTGACGACAATAAAGATTGTAAATGCGAAGGTAGACCAACTAAACCGGGTAAGTCGAATCGAGCATTGAGCATATCTTAATTCTTTTAATCATTGTTGTTATTGTATAATCTAGAGGCACGTAATAACTTAATTTGCATTCTGGGAGGAAGCAGTGCCTGTAAAACTCATTGCCGTCAATCAGGACAAAGCGGTCATTGTGACTCCCAAAAAATATGTCGATGTTACGCTTAAATTTCTTTTAACAAGTTTCTAGTTATTTCTGCACTCTTGTAAAATAAAAGTTTGCCAATAAAGAGTTTCCTAAATCAGGAGTTATAATGTCATATATTTTTAACTTTAACAAATGATTAACGAAGCATTTCAACAATTCAACCAATCACTTTTTTTTGAAATGAATGCCGTGAGTAAACCATAAGTAGCCTTTTCGATTTCAAAATGTTGAAGGTAAATTTCAATGTGTACTTAAAACGCAACTGATCTACACATTATTTAGAATTGTTGAATTTTCAATCTTTTAACTTTATTTTTTAATGCCAGAAGGTGACTTAATCTGTTAATTTGGCGACGACATGACGTGTCAAATAAATTGTTTATCACATACTGGATCTTTCAGAGGGCATGGCAATGACATCAAACATTGCTTAAGTGCGCCTGCATTATCAAATTGATGATTAAAATACCGCAAAAGTAATTACCGGTCGCATTGTTTACTTTGATTTAACTAGAAATAATGTGGTCATAATTATTTTTTGTCGGAAATTTCTTTTTGGCTACCTTTTCACATATTAAAAATCGATTTATACTTCAATACTGACATTAAAAATCGAACATCCTGACAAAAAAAAATTAATTAGGTTTATCAAGTCTGAGTGGAAGCATTTTTTTTTTAAAAACCAAACTCGAAGTTGTTAAAATAATATAAAACATTTGCATGAAGTTAGGTAACCTACAGTATCCGAAAACAGTTTTCCGAATAGAAAATTATGAACTCAATGATTATGAAACCATTAACTAATAATTTTCGACACAATTTTTCAGTAATTTTTGGGGCAAACATTAAGTAAGCAAACCCTGCAAAATTAATTTTTTCCGCATCGTTTAAATTACCATAAACAAAGACCGCAAAATCGTAACTCACATTAACCCATTAAATTCTTTAAGATCACCAATATACTTAAAACACATTTTTTTGTTTCGTAAAAGAAAATGAAATTGATTATTTCTTGCAAACCCTACATCTTTCACACTATTAACCACCAACAAGCTTAACGTCTTATTCTTTTTGAAAAGCCCGAAAAAAATGTAGTCTTCGTCTGGTCTGGAAACCAGGTGTTCAAGTATGATTCATGTCGGATAAGATTGCTCAAGGCAGAGGCAAGCCTAGCTCTTTTTCAACATGCGCATGGCCAGTGAACTTATGACACCCAACACTGCCGAAAATGACGACCTTGAGCTACCTTGGCGGGTGACCTGGCATTGCTTCTCCCTTTCCCTACACTACTAACCGTACACGCTGGTGCAACTCACTGGATATTGATTTCACGATTTCTTAAGCCAGTTACAGGTAAGAATATTCATTTCCATCCCACATTTTAATTTTTATTAACTTTTATTGAAAATTCTAACATTGAGATTCAAATTTCTTAAAGCAGACTTTTAACAACTTCCTTAAATTACACTTCTATAAAACTTGAAAAAAAATTTATTCTGCACTCCCAATTCCCATAGCTTTGCGTGTGGCTGTAATTATAACCCATGCGGAAGCTCCTTTTATCTCCCACTCAAATTAAATAGAAAAGAAATGTCCAACTTTTATGGATGACTGTGCAGACCTGAATAACATTCGCACATCACTTTAAAGTAATAAATACTTTTTAAAAAAAACATTCAATTACACAGCTTGTAAACTTGAATCAAAAACATTCTTTTAAAACACTTCCTATTTTACAGACAAACAACCAAGGTGTCATTCACTCGCAACATTGAATGTCACTCCTTAACGATGTGTCCCCATCACCACTTGATGATATAGACACGCGATAAAAACTTCTTATAGGCAATGGTAGGTCATCACCCTGAAATCATTTGATCGTAAAATTTTAAACCCATAAAAGTCTAATCAAGATTCTAATTCGGAAACAACCATCTGATGAACCTAATTTCTTTATTGTACGTTTACGGAAACAACCACTAAAAAAAAAAAAAAAAAAAAAACGTGTCAACTCCACAAAATATAGTCGTGTTAATTTACTCGGAACGACAGGTTGGTAATAAATAAAACTTCGGTTAACATTACACAATAGCTTTAACATGAATTTAAAAATGTCACACGGCCAACAAGGGCCACACCACTCGTTGATGTCCACTTGACCTCACACCCGAACAAAAGACACCTGAAAACTCATACCCCCTCCTTGTCTTCCCTTGATGCGGAAAAAAAAACCCACCCCCTCCCATTTCGTGCCGGGAAAAATAACTGAGGCCAGTGTGTTAATAGCTCAAATCCTTCGCTTCTTTAGTCATTACCACTGCTAACCCACATTCTGGCACAAGTCACGTGACCTCGTTGTACTGCCTATGCTCGAAATGGAAGAAAAATATCTGTCTCGTCATTCGTTTGCCACGGTATCTACCCAGAAGAAAGCAGCTGTGGCTCCGTCCAGGGGGACTATTACCACCATGTTAAGGTAATGAGAAATTTTATGATTTTTTCTAATTATTACCTAATTATACTCACTCGACGATCAATTTTTATTGAGTTTTTTTTTTTTTTTTTTATAATTGTAATTGAAGAGCTCTGCATAAGTTAATGATAGTTCTTATTTAGAAGAGTAGCACTGCAATTATAATGCTTGGAAAGAAAATTCTTACGTACATTAATCTTAAAAGACTGTTGATACTATAGTTGTAGTTAGCCTTGACTTTATTTCAGGGTAAATTTTAAAACTCCTTTGCTAAATATTTTTTTGGTAGGTCACCCATTTTCTATAAGCAGTAGAGTAAATATTATATTATAAGCCCACTGGCTGTTTCAACTGTGGCCCTGCTGCTCTAATTCTTTTAGTATACTGTACTAAGGAAATTCCGGTTCAGCACTTAAGGCAAATTTGTGAAATAGTCAAAACGCATTTGGCCCGTGTCCACACGTGGAGGGCTATTAGCCAAGCGTATTCACTTACGTTTTGAGTCATTTCCCCACGTTTCTTCTTTAATGAACGTTTTCTTAGTGTTTAAATTTGCTAAGTTACAAATTTTATTACCTGCTGTGCACTCCCAAAGTTTAGCAACTGTGTTAGGTCACTCACCCATGAAAGTAACCCACATAAGAAAATATAATAATAGTAATGGAAGGAAAACTAACCCGATATTACTTGACAGAAATGTAGTTTAATTGCATTTTGGAATTCCTCGATCATTGATGGCATTTTGAAATTCCTTTCTGCGGTGTTATGCAAATTTTCTTTCTTAATGGGGAAAAAAGCAATGATTTCGGAATATATTGTGCTAAATTTTAAATATAAATTCTTGCCACTTAGCCAAGCAATAACTACCATAATCGCATCAACCTCTTTACATTTTGATATATGCAAAGACCTATTCTTCCTCTGCACTTCGTAAAAGACATTGCTCTTTTCTCTTTATCCCACTGTTTAAAAAGGTAGAAAATTCATTGTATTTCAACGAAGGAGAAAAACTAACATCATTTCCTCATATACAGCCACAAGCAAAAAAAAAATGTAAATGAAAGTAAACTCAGAAGAAATAGAAAAAGAAAAATTTTTTTAAACCAGTTTCAGGGTCTACGTTAGAAGGGTTTGACACTTGGCATTTCCACGTGCATTTATCATCAGCGTCTTCGATTTCAAATTCCCCAGCCACTTTAAAGCGTTTCACATGATGGAATTTTTCAAACAAGCTCAGACCTGCGCTCAAGGTCAATATTATGTTTTGTAAAATAGAACCAAAACTGAAATAAAAAAGTTCCGCCAGATATTTCCTTCCCACATGGAATCCGAAAAGTCACATAAATATTTGACAACAACAAGTTTCTTTCGTTCCAGATAAAATTCAATTTCTTCGTACAAGAAAGATGCACCAAAGTGAAGTGCACATCTTCATAACCATCATCCTGTGTTCGTGGAGCCTGGCATCGTCCAGAAGTTACATGACTCACAATTTTTCCCAACCACAACCGAGAAGCATCTACACGGGTGGTTTCCCGTTGAATATGCCTTCTCAATACTTGTCAGGGAATGGCCCAACTCAACAAGATTCTGCCAGAACTTTTGATTTTTTCGATTTTAGTCGAGCTTTAGTGGGTGAGTGAAAAAAAAAAAAAATTTAAACTACAAGAAGGTTCGTCGATCAATGTAGAATTCTTCAACTTGTCGCATAATGAACCATCATTACAACTATAATTTTGCTTCCTGTTTGTGCCATCGCTTTCCCAGACCTTTGCACATTTAAATAAAATTTCGCATAAGGAAGCGACCTCCAGTACCGAAATTGCTCAAATTATCTTCAGAATCCCATTCCCCGAGAAATATAACCCTTTCAAATGAATAATAAAAATTTCGACTTTCGCATTAAGGGGAAAAAAGCAAGCCATCAATTTTTTAATTTTTTTTCCAGTTTTCAAGCAGACGTATCAACTTTATAAAGCTCTGAGAGAATTTAGCGCTCCATGTAAGTGCTGGTGCCAAGTGACAAATCTTTAGCACACATCGTGGTGAAGGACTAGAATTCTAATAAGGTCTTCTTTTTCCTCTCTGGATAAACTAATTTACGTTTTACGGGAATATTACATTGTCAAATTATGTTTTAATTGAATTAGCACTTGCTTGTTTCATATCCTTTTCTTCTCATCAACTATCCTTTACAAAATTAATAAAAATTACAACTCCCATTCTGATGCGCTTTAATTTGACAAGTTTTCGCTTTGTCTTATTAATTTCAAAATTTAAATGTCAGACATTTCTTGTATAGGGACAATCAATTTTGGGTTTCTGTGAGTACGTATATATTCATCTGTCCTGCACCTTTCAGCAGTTAAAAAAGCCGATTGCACAACCCGACTGCAAATTCACCCACTAGCTTTTAGGATGTTCTATTCTCTCGAATTTATTTTCCCTTTGTTGCATCTGGCACAATTGTGTATTGTTTTGCAATTTCTTTATAAAATGTTACTTGGCCCAGTTCAAGCAGAATCACTAGTTTTAGTGATTTCTTATTTCCAAAATAAATTATTAAAAAAAAAAAAAAAAAAGGTGCAGAGCAAGTGAAATATATTGTTTTAAATTTCAAATTTCGAATTTCAGAAGAAAATTTTTTCCACTATCAAAACTGAATTTTTATTTCTATAATTTAGTTATTCCACAAGTTTGCCATCATCAGGGCAACAGGTACAATTGCGGCCTGAGTGTATCTTGTATTTTCCAAGGATATAGGCCATTAGATCTATGTAATGGAGGGATGATATGGAGTTGCTGCGTTCCAAGAGATGGAACCACTACCACATCATCGCCTTCCCCACTTGTTCAAAATTCAGGTAAATAATTTATTTAGCGCCTTGATAAAGGCGAGGAAACATTCCTTTATCGCCATTATTTACAGAATGCGGCCGCTCTTCTGTTAGAGCAGCCAAAGTGGTTGGAGGAGCCGACACTCAATTTGGAGCTCATCCGTGGATGGTAATAAATGATCACAGAAAAAAATTAATGATTTATGAAAATATTAATTTACTCATTTCTCTTTTAAGGCTGCCATCGTGAAGCAAACATTTTTAAGTAAAAGGATCGCTTGTGGTGGTGCATTGCTCAATGACAGATGGATCGTCACTGCGGCACATTGCGTGTACAGGTAGCGGCTTATTATCACTTTAATTAGCGATGCACAGAGTGGAACTAGAATTATCCTCAGTGACACAAAAAAATATTCACGAGCTTCCTACAAGGCCAGATGCTTATCTATGGCCTTATTTCACGTGTGAAAATATTTATTGTCATCTAATGGATCAAGTTCAGAGTTAATTGAAGAGTTTGTATTACACATCAATTGTGAATCCTGCTGGGAGGGGCGTCTAATAACAAGGTCAAATTGGGTTAGGATTTAGTAAGCGGAAGGAGGACATCCTTTCCAGTTGCAAGGTTAGTGGGTTAAAGACACAATGAAAAGTCATAATATTGTTCTTGTTTCTCTATAAAATGGGAACTCGTGAATTGAAAATGAATAATATTTTCCAATTGTTTGTAAAAATATTTTTCTTTTTTCTTCACGATTAAGTACGTCTCCCAGTTCGCTAAAAGTCCGATTAGGTGAATGGAACGTTCGTGAACAAAATGAGAAACTTCCACATGAAGACTACGAAGTTGATCGGTTGGAAATAAATCCTCACTACAACCCTGGAGACTTTCGTAACGACGTAGCACTCGTCCGCCTTCAACGCCAAGTCATGTTCAAAGACCACATTGTACCTGTTTGTTTACCTCAACTCAACGAAGATTTCACTGGGCGAACAGCCACTGTTATAGGATGGGGAAGAACAGATTATGGTAATCTCTTATAAATTTTATATTATTGTATACATTAAAGGGGGCGAACAGCATTTTTACCAAGATACTACTCACTCTTCCTATTTATTGATTCGGCATCCTCGAGAGAAAAATGAAAGCCTCATCTATTTGTTTTCTTACAGGTGTAGCATCTTCGCCTCCCATTTTGCAAGAAGCTGACGTTAGTGTAATTACAAACGACCAGTGCCAAGGCTGGTATAGAGAAGCAGGACGTAAAGAACTTATATATCCTGTGTTTTTGTGTGCTGGTTATAAAAACGGTGGCAGAGATTCTTGTCAGGTAATTTATAAAATTTGTAATTTTTTTTTAAAACTTTTTAATGGATAAACGTCAGAAGTTAATCCCCAGCATAAATTAGAAAACACTAGTTCGAAACGAGTTGTTTTTCACATTTTTCAAAAAGAATTACCTCGTTTCTATTTTGGCAACGTTCCCAGCTGATCTTACCAAAGTTCCTTTCATTGGCTCACTAATCTACCCATTCTAACAAATTTACATTTAAATGATCAATTATAAAGCATAAACCACAATTAACTTTATAGGATTAAGTTATTTCACTCCCTTTCTTTCTCACAATCTACTAACTGATCGATTCAAGTTGCTCTGTATGAAATTTTTGGATGAAGTGCTCTCAAACCTATTAATCATTTTATTTCTTATAGGGTGATTCTGGTGGACCACTGACGACTCGAGTAAATGGAAAAGCTACTTTAGTGGGTCTCGTCTCATGGGGCATTGGATGCGCACGTGAAAATCTACCAGGCGTTTACACTCGAATTCCTACCTTTGTAGACTGGATCTCCAAATACGTTTTTACGTGAAGAATGACTGCAATTTTCTCCTGCAACTCTTTTACTGGACGATTGCTAGGACATGAGTACACCGTTTTACCAGCACAAATCAGTTGGACAATCAATTTAGTTGGTGGTTTCAATCCTACTAAAATAAAAAAGCAATATTAGGACAAAATAACGGATTCATTTTCAATTGAAAAGCAACTTTATTGTGTTGCACCGGAACGTGATTTACATTTTAGTTTTTTCAATGTTAAAGTTTTATATATACTCAAATTTAATTTGTTTTTTTTTCTCTCTCAAAGTTCATATTTACCGACTTCCTTTTGCTTTCTATGTCTCTGCCTACTTTTACATACGTAATATGAATATTTATGTTGATACGTGAAACGAATTGAGGGTTTAATTTAATAGTTTAGGGTTATTATTTCATGCTGTTGACCAGCAGTTGAAATATCTGCTTTAACTATATTGTATATGACACTTTATATACATGTTTTGCACTGGTTGCAATTATTTAATATTTATAAAGAGATAACAACCGAACTAAGCTGATTATGATGAGGATGAGGGTTTAGATTTTCAGCGTACGGTTTAACTAGAAAAAATATTTGTTAATTCGTTTTTGTGTAATTGTAACCAAATAATTCCTTCGTTAATTACAGTATTAAAGCGAACCATTGATTTTATATAAAATGTGAAAGTAAACCTGTTTATTATTATATCAAGGTCTATATTTCGACATTAAATATAAATGCAATCAATACTAGGCGTTTAAGTCATTTTGGATTGTCAGCGAGCTTAATTTTTAGCTTTCGTTTGCTAACAGGATGCAACAATCAGAAAATAAACATCTGTCGCAACCACCCTATAAAATTTTCCCGTTAACATTGACAGCGAAAAAAGTGTACGAGCACAAACACGTGCCGCCAAAAGACAACCGACCTTGGATTCTATGTGATACAACTCGCACTTTTGATTTAAAATTTTAGTTTGCGGTCCTACTAACTATCACCACTTTCACTCTTATTTTCTTGTATGCCTTTGCAGTTTGCACTAGCATAATAATCCTAATAAACCCTTACCTGATCTGTTCTTGAAGTAGACATCATGAAGTAGTTTAGTTTCAGTTGACGTCAACCGATGGCGTTGACAGTCAATGTCACTCACGTGGAAGCTGGGCGTTCAGCCTGGCGTTCTATGCGCGTTCTACTAGTCCGCAACCTCAGCCAGGATTGTTTGAAGAGTTCGGTGATGGATCGCTTGATTTTAAGGGAATCATTGTAATCGTGAACGTGTTGTGTATCGTTAAGTTGTGGTACACTTTACATTTCTCTCTTCGTGGACAACTTGAATGCACCTCACGTTCCTAGGTACAGGGTCTTGTTATCCGACTGCTGCCCGCGGAGTTTCATGTATCGGGCTTCGGCATGAAGGTAAATAAAACTTTTTCTTATTATGTTATGAAACGCGAGACCTTTTTTAGAGTTAAAATTTATTTTAAAATAAAATAAATGTCATTATGGTTGTAGTCATGTTTACCTTGACCTTGAATGACAAGACAAAAATCAATAAATATTTCTACACCGACTCCTTTACGACGTCTGATTTTATAAATGATTAAACAAGATAGAGCATTATTCATTCTCTTGTGAATTGCTCGGTTGAAATATGAGAAAATGAGTAGCAAGAGTATTAAGAGGCGATTGCTCCCTCGTAGGCGGTTGTGTGACGAGGTGATGACGCACTCCTTTCATTCATACAAATGGACGAGATAATGTCTTAACGATATTAATTCCAATATATTACAGATGGCTCTGTTTGGTTATTTGATTGCGGAGAAGGATCGCAAGTACAAGTGCAGAAGAGCAGTCTCAGAATTGGACGTATCAACAAAATATTTGTCACTCATTTACATGGAGACCATGTATGTAAATCATAAATTCTAAAATTTTATTAAATATTACCTTTGCCTCTTTCATTTTTTTAGATGTTTGGTTTGCCAGGACTGTTGTGCACCATTGGTACACAAGTGCCAGAACGTTCGGAACCTATAGAGGTTTATGGGCCAGAAGGATTAAGGAAATATCTGCGTGTGAGTCTTCAACTCTCTCATTCCCTGCTCAATTTCGATTATGTCGTCCATGAATTGGCTACAATTCCTGATCAGTATCCAACAGATTGGAATGTAAGTTATTGATCTTGTTTAAAAGATTTCAAGTTTATGATTTGATTTCAATCGATTTTTAGAGTTATATGTGTGATTACCAAACCAATTCCAAGTTCCATCCAAATGAAAAGCCAGGTCGAATTATACACCCAGGGTGCGACAGTGTTTGGCCCCTGTAAGTTAACTTAATGCACTTAAAGCATTTTCTAAGACAGTGTAGAAACACGCACCTTTTTGCAGTTTAGAGACACAAAAAGTAATCGTTAGGGCTGGCTGGATTAAACATCGAGTTCCCTGTTTTGGTTACATCATTGAAGAACCACCACAACCGGGAAAGTAAGACACGTTAGATGTAACGTTCATTAAATTTATTCATTATTGAATAAAATTATTATTTCAGACTAGACGCTGCTAAATTAAATGCTTTAGGGGTGCCTCCAGGCCCAATATTTGCTAAACTTAAACAGGGACATTCAATCACAACGCCAATAGGGATTACTGTAATAACAAATTTTGTATTTGCTTGAATCACATTGTTTTTAATTTTTTTTACTGAACCTAGGTAAGGCCAGAGGATGTTGTTGGACCTCCAAGACAAGGAAGAAAAATCGTCATCTTGGGTGACACCTGCGATCCTTCGTCTATTGCTGTGGCAGCCAAAGATGCTGATATCCTTGTTCATGAAGCAACGTTGGAAGATTCAATGAAAGAAAAAGCGATTGAACGTGGGCACTCTACACCATGTAATGTTTAAATACCTGTGATTTTCATTTAATTAGATGTTTTGTTATCAGTCATGGCAGCTACATTTGCAAATTTAATCCATGCTGGGACGCTGATCCTCACCCATTTTAGTCAACGTTACACATCCGCATCAGACAATGATGAAGGAAGATGTGGGAGTTCTATGAGCAATGTAAAAATAAAATTATTTTAAAAAAAAATTGATTCTAATTTTAATTTTATTATTAGCATGTAAACGGACAAGAAAACGGAGGTTCTGAACCTGACTCTGTAGAACGGCTCTTGGAGGAAGCAAGGGCCTATATCCATAACGAATGCTCAGTTATTGGTGCTGAAGATTTGATGGAAGTAGCGTTTCCTTCCAAACGATAAATAGCTTTTGATTGTCCTCTTAAATTCCGAATTGATTTATAGTTAATAAGGTGTTTAAACAAATGATTTCTAATGTAATATGCTTGAGTTTTTATAAATTTTAATTAAGGTATCAAATTAATCATTCAAAACGTTTATTTTGTAAAGACTGGAATGTATAATATTTTTTAAAACTACACCATTTTTTATATGCTGTAGCTTTAGAAGGAAAATTGTTGGAGTGTACATATTAAAATTTTAGTGGCAGAAAGTGCTACTGTTGGGAATGGAAATCAATTTTATCTGAGGTTATATTTTATAATAGAGAATATGTGAGATGTCTTGCTAATTGTGATGATTGCTCCAAGTTATTGGACCATGAATTGTTGGAGACTTCTAATCTTTAAAAGTTTTAAGGCTAAAACCTAAAATGTAAAATTGTTGTTATTTAGATATTGAACTTCATGTCTTCGATTTCGTAATCGGTGCAATATCCAATTTAAAATTTTAAAAAATCTGTCCTACAAGCCAAACATATAATGAATGTATTTTATGTTCGTTTGTTTGTAAAAGTCATCACAGATGTTCAAACTTATATTTTCTTAATATTGTATTGCATGTAATCCATATGCAAAAAAACCTAGTATCACAATTACTTTTATAAACTACTTCAAATTTTTTATTTGAATACCTTGTTTAGAATACTTCACAAATATTTTTCTAATTTAATTTTGTTCTGCAGTTTGAATTCATTAATCCTACAGCTCAAATGCACAAAAATCTTGTCTGCAGGTTTTTTTTTTAATGTGATAAAAATATTTTAGAACCACGAAAAATATGCAGTTTGGAGTAAGTCCAACAAACGGTTGTTTTGTTTACCTTTCATAACGCATTATATTATGAGAAAATATTGAATTTTTTAAAATGAGAGCAAAGAAATGCACAATTATAAATGATACTTAAGTGATTCTTACAAAATAATATTCATCTTCCAGCAAACTAAAGTGCAGCTAAAACTTGATCATCATGTATCAATGATTGTTTAATATTTTTTAAGTAGTTTTTAAGTGAATGTATATGTGTATTTGTATAGTTTAAATATCCATGCAACACTCAAAACAAAACCACCTGAATTATGTAAAAATTGCAAAATAAATTTTAATAAATTTGTCAGCAAATGTTATTGCAACTCTAGATTGTTTTGTTTTCTTTATGTTAAGTTATAAGCAAGAGATCAGTACTTACACAGGTCATCAGACTTATTAACGAATTCCGACAAGCAAATAAAACTTCTCATTCGTACATTTTATTGCATCCATAAACCTGCTTAAGTTCAGTTCAATTTCTACCTTACGAAATTCGCAAGTTGATAATTGTATACGAAAATGGAAAAACAAATTATAATTGTTTACTTCCCTTCAAGGTATTTACTATAATTTATATTAAGAAGTGCAAGGACAAATCGTTTCTGTTTGCGTGAAAAGAATTGTCTAAAAATTGTTTTGCCATATAAATTGATGTTTTAGGCAGGAAATCTACATTTTCAGTTTATTCTCTGCACATTACCAGAACAACTTAAGTAGCATAAGCAGGTTTAAATTTAAATGCAGCTGTCATATTCTTACGAATCAGAAGGGTCAAATGCAAGAAATTTGATGATGATACAGTATATTCTAGGGTCGACATAATTCATGATAGGGATCTAGATTGCGAACGTCTCTCCACGTAGGCGGTAAATTATCATTCAAATGATTGCCACACCGCCGACATGGAGCAGTAAATAAATTACTGTAACTGTGAAGCCAGGTCTGAAAGTAAGCAAAAGAAGAGTTGTGTTTTAGTGATTCTACTTTGTAAAAGTGTCATACCATAAAAGAGCGGACAGCTAAATCTGGGATGAATGGTGAATAAAAATGTAGCATGGCTGCATTTGCATGTTCAGTTACTTTTTGAAACACGACGTAACGTGAACTCGACCAAAGCACCAACTGAAAATAAAAAACACAAAAAAAAATTTTGATGAAATCCTTAAAATCGCAAATGTTAAAATAACTAATAAATATCTTGTTTTCAAGTAAAACATGACTAAAAAAAAAAATTCTAAGCCTTTTTTAAATAAGTAAACCAAAAAAAATTATAAAAATAAAGTTAAAACCTTTCCATCAGCGTCATGTAAATTTTCATTAAATGCTTTTACAACAACCCATTCTACGACAAGACTTCTTAATACGATTACAGCTTTGAGGGTTTGTCCTAAAGTAATCTAAATAAAAATTTGTAAGGTTTGTATTAAAACTAACAATAATCGTTCATCTTACCTGTAAAATTGCTGAATTACCATGAGGCCGTGATAAAGTAACAGACATGTCTGGGAAAAGTCGATCGACGTTATTTGCCACAGTATCAACGAGTCTAAAAATGAAGTATGCATTAAAATCCACAAACTAGTTGTAAAGCAGTTATATACGTTGTATTAACATTGTGACTTGTCGGTACATTCTTCCGTAAACGTTTATTCATTAAACCAGGATTGACACTAGATCTTTTTAATGAATTTTGATTTAAATAGGCAACTGCATGTCCAGCAAACTCATGTACCTAAAAATTTTGAGAATGAATCATACAACGCCCAGCCAGTAATTTTCGTTATTTACCTTGTCCGTCCATTTATGCGCCTGACTGAGTTGTAAATAAACGGAAGATTTGTCTTGAACTGGATCTTGAATTAGTTGAGCGTAATGTCCGAGGCTCACAGCATTAATCTGGGATGGTAATGCACTACAGACATTATCCAAATCTCTACAAAGATAAAAAATTTATTATGGAAGTTCAAATACAAATTATTTAAACTTGGCAGTTTGTCGTACTTAATGTGCATGCCGATATTGAGAAGAAGTTGTTGTACCTCGAGAACAAATTTTCTTTCTCTGCATTCTTTTTCTTGGTTGTCTTTAATCCCATCTGTTATCATATTAAAAACTTGGGCGACTGAAGATCGTAAAGTTTTAACAGTCCTCAAAGCATGCAAGAGAGATTCTCCCATTGAACTGCTCTGATCCACCATTTTGCCCCTCAGATTCAGAACTAGTTCAACTTCAACCAGACAGAACAAGACCACTCTCACCCTGGCTTTGAGTGACATCTGGTGAGAATTGAGAGATTTACTCTCATTCTCATTGGTAAGAGCGAAGAACTTAACTTTAATTTTGTGAAATTTTATGAAACACCTAGCACTTTTACTAAACAATATACTATACTCGTACATATGTAAATAAATTAATTTAATACAGATCAAATTTTATATACAAGAATTCACTACAACTGTAATAAAAGAATAATAATTGAAAACAGATGTTATTAAAAATTTATTTTATCTTTTTGTGTATATTATAATTATATTCACAATCATAACACCAAATCATTTTCAATTTCTTGAATTTCATAAACAAAATTATGCCATACATTTCATGTGCCGCTTTGAGGTTTTGAGTCACCACCTGAAGTAAATGAATTTAACTCTTATAAATAAGCATTTTAACATTAATCTATTTTAACCATGTGTTTGAGGGTGTAGTTTTTCTTCGGGTCGATTTTTCTTTAATTCCACGTGACCTCGACAGTGCTCACATTCGTCTTCACTTTCTGATGAACTTTCACCAAATTGGCGAGGTTTTTCGAATACACAGCAACCTGCAAATGAAAACAATTTTTTCTTTTAATATTTTTCTTACGAAAAAAAAAAATATAATTACATTTTGACTTTTTCTTATTCATATTTTCATTATCAATCGTGTTCGAAGACCAAACAACTTTCTTCTTTGATTTTGGTTTACGAAGTTTAAGTCTTACGGCTGATTCCTCCTGGAAATAGATTAAAGTTAGTATGCAGTAAGACCAGTAATAAACGTGATGCAATTTAACCTTAACTGGTGAATCAGTAACGACTTGGCTGGTACTGGGCGATGGAGATGACGGCGACGTTGTCGACATTACGGGTGTTGAAGATGGCGAATAAAGGGACAGCATTGATTAGCAATGTTTTAGTATTAAATGGTCGGGTATTTTAAACGAACCAAATAACAGCAAAATACCGCCCGTTGTATCATATATCTCCAACCAAACAACAATCCACCGGATGTACTACGCGCCATCTATCGTCAATGGTTAAAAAAGGAAGCAGCTGAATCCGAATAGTATGTCAACAAATTTCCTGTAGTAAACAAAATCACATCTGTATTAAGCTCAGGTTTGAGTGTTACTTAAAATCACTTTATTTCGTACACCGAGGCTAATAGTGTAATGACAACAAGCGATCATACCAAATTCCAACAGCTTTCGATGGAAGATTTACCTGATGAAGTTCTCGTGCAAATATTTTCGTTTTTACATGGTAACGACATACTAAACCTAGCAGATGTATCAAAGAGGTTTAGTAGAATTTGTTGTGAAAAGCGCGTTGTATCGTAAGTATTTCCGATATAAATGTGCACAATTATCAGATGGGTTAAATCGCAGCAGCAAAATTAATTTTACAATGTGGTATAAAAACCTTTACAAACTTTTTATTTTCACCTATATCCTTAATATTCCTTACTATTACATCCCTTTACTTTAATTGGAATGGCACAAAATTTTTTTTTTTTTTCCCACAGAATTTGGTACAATTTGCTGGACTCCAAACCATACGTTGTTTGTGACCTGCTTTTTGGAGGGGATGGTCCTTCCTCTAGTTTTGATAGATTTTGCTCCTTTTATTTTCAACCTTTTTCCCACCATCATACTTATACAACAACCTTTACTTAGATTTTCCAATTTTATGCCATCCCTTTATTTTAAGGTTTAAGGTGATACCGGTAGCTGATTAGTTCCAAGATTTGTTTAGTGAATTTGGTTGTACGCTGCTATTTTGATTTGATATTATAATTGTGTTACATTTATTTAAAAAAGAATTTTAATCACTGTTTTTAAATCAACTTTAATTTGGTTTTTGTTAATTAGGTATATGAATTTTCAAAGATGTTACCACATGGATGTATGCAACCTTAAAATGTTTCTACGAAACAAAATGCGATGTCTGAATATCCGAGAAGTGAATTTTAATGGATGTTACTGGCTTTCATACAATCAACTGAAACCTCTTACAAAACTTAAAAATTTAAAAGGCTTGCATATTCTACAGTGCCGTGTAACATGGGACTTACTTCCCAATTTACTTAAGGGCTTTTGTTTAGAGTCCTTTTCATGGACATGGAGTGAAAGAAACGGAGCCTCTCTTACTCCAACGGAATTCCAATTAAAAACTGAAACACCATTATCATGCCTAAAAGTATTGAGCATAGAAGTATCAAATCCATTTCATTTATCATACATTTGGTTAATATTGTCATGCACACCGAAATTGGAGGAATTAGAAGTTTCTAAGTCACAGTTCCTTATGCGAAACGTTGTTGACATGATACACAAGTTTAAAAATTGGAATGCATCGCCTGAAATATTTACAGAGAATCTGAGATGTTTGAAGAAATGTAAAATTTATCTGAAAAGCAATATGGGATTTATGGTTAAGGACTTTATCAAAAGAATTTTTGCCGCATCTTTTATGAAGAATTCTAAAATCGGTGGCTTTTGGTCTTTAGAGGCTGGATGCAAAGTACTAGGTAATTCTTACTCATTCAAATATTAAATTAAACTGCAGGTTAAAGTTGAGTTTCACTGCCTGTGACATCATTACTGGTTATACAGTGCGTAAATAAACTGATATGCGTGACGTCACCTTAGCCGCAGCTTAATTTAATTTTTGGCCGCACCAACTATTGAAATGATTTAGTTTGAGTATACCGTATTTCAGCAGTTTGAACCGCCTTTGTTTAGGGGCCATCTTTGAATTAGAGCCATACAAGTACAATGCATAACAATAATTATTGCCGCACTTAATCCAACTACCAGTCCTATTCACTAAAGGGGGGAAAATTCAATCCATGCCATGAGTTTTTGTTGCAGGCAAGCGATTTCTCTTAATATTGTTCATCGCCCAATTTTTGGGATTTAGGCAAGCCTATTTTGAGGCTTCTGTTGCAGGGTCGAAAGAAATCAAAGGATCTTAATTTCTCTCCAAAGAATATTGATGATGCGGCCGTTATACAAGAACGTTCACTTAAGCCCCAGCCTAGGCAATGTTGAGCTCTTGGCCAATGAAATGCCCGGGCGCCATCAACTTCTAGTCAACTAATCGCAGTTAGGTAACTAAAATCACCGTTTTGGCTTTGGGTTGAATGTGCAGGATCGCCCAAACGGTGATATAGTTATCTGCGCTGTGATTGGCCGTGGGATTGGTCGCCCCGGTTATTTCATTGGCCCAAAAGCCCAACAACGCCTAACCTGATAGTCCCGGGCTCTAATATAGAAGTTAGTTTTATTGTATCTTCAATATTTTTTGATTTCTCCCACGGTTTCAGGAGGCCTTGCTAGGTTCGGGGTAAGAGACCTAATTTTTTTGTAATGAATTTGGGAAAAATATGCAAATATGGTGAGAAAGAATTTGGTGAAAGCAATGGTATGGGAGACAACTGATAAGTAGTTTTGATATGGAGTATTGTTATTCTTGCGAATCCAACTGCCTATTACGGCTATTGCTCAGCTGGCTATGTCCAGCTGATGTGGAGAGTACTAATTCATTATCTAGCCAGATAAGACGTTTGGTGAATGATTATATTCGTATTTTAACGGCACTAAAAAACATCGTCTAATTTATGTACATTTAATTTTTAGGTGAATTAAATCAAGAATTTCAGCAAACTTTTGACCAGATTGCAGATGCACAATATCTTAGTCTGAGTGGAAAACGAGCCAGGTTTTTAAACCCGTAAGACATGACTCTTAAAATAGAAATAATTATATTTTGAGAAAGTTACTTGTTTTCATGTGCAAAATTTTTTATTTAATTTATAATTAATATTACAAGTACTACAAATAGTTAATACTATAATCGAAGTGATTACGTCATTATATATTCTGTGCAGAATGAGATTTTTAATTGTTGTATTTATTTCAGACCCAACTCATATGGTGATCAACTCGTGTTTGCTAAAAACGTTTTGAACCTTGGTTTGCCCAAATGCAAATGTTTATCGTTAGATCTACAAAGAATTGATGGCGATTTGTTGGAACTCGTAGGAAATAATTGTTCAAAAATTGAATGTTTGAGTCTGATGCAAGTTCACATTTCAATATCTACAGTAAGTCACTTAAATTTCAACTAAAAATTAGGGATTAAAATAAATCTTTTGCTTAATAGTTCGCGGATGGATTTGCGAAAGTTTGTGAACTGTGCACAAACATTAGCGAATTGTGCCTTCTTAATACGCATTTACATCTAGAAGAAAACATGTGCATACACATAGCAAACCTCAAATGTATAACTCTCATCGTGGAAATGTGTTAAAAATTTTATTTAATCTGATATTTTTTTTGTTAGTCTTAAAAGTATTAAGCCTCTCAACTTGTGCTTTAGCATCACCACCATCACCATCACCACCTTCACCAGCAGTAATGCGTTCAGAAGGAGAAGATGACAAGCAACAGTCGAATCCTATTTTGCACATACGGCAGCGGAAAGGTTTACCTAGCAGACCCACTGTGAGTTAAATTAGCATTAACCTCCTATAAGTTGTGCAATTACTCCACTTAACAACTTGCTCCGTTCAAACAAGAATTAGTACTTTGTTAAGAACTTTTTTTTCTGTTCTAGGATGACGAAATTAATCAATCGCGACTTTTTCAAGTAGCACAAAATTGTAAGAGTCTTACTACGCTAATTATTCGAACCAACGAATGCAACTCTTTGTAGGTTTTATAAGTTTTACGAATTGTGTTGTGATATAAATTTTGTTTATTTCTTAACAGAGCTTGTGAAAATTTGTTGTTTGCAGTTAAAGATTCTGATTTATTTTGTATATCACAAATGACAAAACTTTCGCACCTTGAACTTGGAGAAATGCCTGGAATTCGTCATGGCCAATTCCTAGTAGAAATTTCTCAAAAATGCTGTTTACAGAAGTTATGTTTATCTGAAGTTGGTCCTAAGGGGCGAATGGTATACCACAACGCTTTTGTCGCTGCACTGAATCTTTGCAAAGATCTGAAGCATTTAAAGTGTGGTTTTGTAGTTATTTTTCTTAATAGGTTGTAATGTCTTTTTTAAAATTTCCTTACAGAGTTGAACAAAAATATGATTTGAGATTATTAGGTTTAAAAGACTCTCTCTTGAAATGCCAAAATTTGGAAAGTCTTAAAATAATTTCAGAAGGTGGACCTCCTTCACACTATGATAACCATCCTGTAATTGAAGTGGCTGATAAAGTAAAAAAAAAAGCCATTACATTGTTTTGAATTTAAATTAAGTACTATTGGATTTCAGTTGTCAAATCTCATGGACCTATATCTAATTCAGCCAATGAGTAAAGAAGACTGTAAAAGAACAACACATCATTTGCAGCAAATGCTGAAAGATGTTCGTCCGGCATTCAGGTGTGAAATACGTAATTGCCAAAAAGGAGAAATGAATAACGGTGACTTTAGAAAATTACCACTATATTTGGCGTGAAAAAATAACATGAAACATGCATGGATTATTTATATTATTTAAGTTTTGTGAACATTTGTTTAATAAATTTTTGACTTAGAAGTCTAAATTTTTTTGTTTGTATTCAAATTTTAATGTTGCAGTCGAAATGTAATTAAAGTGTCCTAATAAAAAACTTTTTTTTAAAAGTAGTGTTCTGTTTTAGGGTTGTGAAGTGAAATTTTATTTCGTTTTTTTTAAAGTAGTTTGGTCATTGTTACACCTTATCTTCATTGCCTCATTCAAGTTAAGAAAAAGCAAAATACGCAAAGGTTTTTTCCTCAGTTCGTCAAGGCGTGTGGGAAAGATGGCTTTAGTATCTTTTCCACTCCAAACACTATTTACCTTGGCTGCAACTTGTGATGCGAATCACGTTCCCACATACCTTACATAATTCTGAAAGACGACTCTGTCATCACGTAAAAAAACATGGGTGCATATTACATTTACACACATCTCCCAGCTTTTCAGTTGCCAAAGAGGAGTCCCGGTCATTTCATGGCTATTAGAACACGTTACCTTGCCACCTACAGTATTGTGGAAGATGAGTTTACTATTTGCAGCAAGTTGTTGGTAAATGCAGAAATAAATATGACACTACGTTATAAACAGAGTTCACTGTTTTTCAATGAGGATAACATATCAATCAAAACCTGTCTTGGGTTCCGCCATTATTGTAGCGGATGACAGCATGAGGGGTCAATCAGAAAACAGAACGGAAAGACTAAAGAGCACAAAAGGCACGTTAACTTCCACTACGAGTTCAGTTCAAAGAATATCGATGATCCGGCCGATACAAGAACGCTCAATTCTACATTAGAGCGTGGGCCCAAAAAGTTGAGCAAAAGTTGGCATTGTTGAGCTCTCAGCCATGAAATGACCGGGACTCCTCTTTGGCATTACTAATCACAGTGCAGATAACTAAAATCACTGTTTGCTACTGTATGTTTATGATCACCTGCTTCGTTATATCTTGTTGCAACAAATGGTTATTAAAAAATTTTTCGTATTCTGTACAATTAGGATGGATTGCATCAAGCATTTTTTAAATCAAGGGTTAAATATTTGGAGTTATTTCTAACCACACACCAACTAATAACTTGAAACTATATTATTAGCCATTTTCTAATAACAGAAAAGACATGAAAAAAGTTGGTAAAGCTACCCATGACATACATTTCTTTCTCTTTCCACTTTTAGAAGCCAACGCAATGCCGAAATAATTAAATTTCAATTTGAATTTTATAATGTTTAAACTGGTATAAAGTGTAACCCAGTTCCAGAAAAAAAGTTATAAGCAAAAGTTACATTCCCACCTCAATAAATGATTTTTTAAAATGGTCCTTACACTAAACACGTTACACTAAACTAGGCATGAAGACATTTCTCGTGCCAAAGCAATGAAAGTACATCACTGTGAACATGAAAGATGCCGCACACATTAAAATAAGTAAAAAGATAAAAATCGTTTGTACCGAGCCTGTTAAATTGCCACTCGTAAACGCAGCGTTTTTTCGTCCTTGCATAGTAGGACAAAAGCAAGAAGAATTATAATTTAAAAGCAGTAATTGCAAGCAATAAGAACGCTAACATTATCCTTCACTTTTGCAGCAAAAAAAACCCACTTGACCTCTTTTATTCCAGTTGACAAAACTTAATACTCCAGAGGAGTTGGTAAATTGTAAGTCATAGTACTTGTGTAGACATTCCCACTCATAAATCACCTTGCTCATAATTACACTTGCAGATTTCCGTTCTGTGTGCAGCAGTAACATTGATAGAGTGCAGATGTCGATGTCTTTTTCTTCACCGCCGCACACGACGTGGACGTGACCCCTCATTTCACTTGTTTTATTAAAGTTCAATTTAAAAGACGGCATTTTTTTTTCAAAAAGGAAGCGTTTGTGTAGTCATTAAATCTCCGACCAATTCAAATTTTACATTCGGTGGCTTTTTTTAAAAAGGCCTCACCAATTTTTTTTTTTAAAACTAAAGTAATTATACGTTTCAAAGACATGATCTGCTTTTCGTCAGTGGAAAATCCAAGATGGAAATGACATCTTTAGTATTACTTATTATAATCACTTGATTAGAATAGCAATAAAAGTACTAAGAGTTCTGGTTCTATTTTAGCCCAACAGATGTCACTGTTAATCCTGCTCTATTCTGTTGCTAATGTAAACAAGATTGTAAACATAGAGTGAAGTTTTGGAATTCTGATAATGTATGAGTTAAATAATATTAATTATATGCGGGTTAGTGAAAAATTCGGTGAAATAGTTACTTCTTTCTTATTAAGATATATATTCTGTTAGAATTTAGCATAAAGTAAAGTGTTTATCACATCAAAACTCTTCATAAGGTAAGTAAATCTCTTTTAAATGTAGCTATAAATAAATTCGTTAATTTCAAACATATAAACTCGATAAAAATATTAATATCCTTGGGTTGTTTTTGAAATGGCTCAAACTGATCTCTAAAAAATGCTGTTCCGAGCTTTAGAAGCGATAAAAATGCCTTTACCAGTCACAAAACACTTTTTACTCTCACCGTTAAAAATTTGCTTGACATTTCAAAAGGCAGAATGGATTATTTATGTGCTCTTTGAGTGGACAATTACTGAACGTAAAACACAAAAAGGGAGTAAAATGAGATAAAAGAAATTAGAAACATGAAGGGCAAAGAAAAAATTGGATGACATAAAACTTCTGAAATTAATGCAAAAAAAATTGTCGATTCTTAGAAAAATATTTTAATTTGCATTTATCACCAAAACGTTTAACTTCTAAGTGCAGGTTCTTAATGTTTACACCTGCTAAAAGGGTTTATTCAACTCTACATCTTTTAGAATAGATGTCATTTCTGTTTGTTTTATCAATAAATTCGTTATTAACTATAAGTTTGGCTATTAGTACAGCAAAAAAAATCACTAACTAAAATGAATCAAGTTATACAAATACGTATTTATAGTTGTCCATAAACCATAAAAATTATATATTAGGAATTCATCAACACTACATTGTTACAAACTTTGCCGCAATGTAACTGTATTCTGTTTACTGGCCCCTGTGTGGCTAAGGAGCTTTGAAAACCTGCAGGGAGTTTGAGTGTCAATCATTAAAGTGCCCACATATTTTTAATTGACTATTTTTTGATAGTCTTTTCAATTCAGAATTTATTGAATGTAAGAAAATTCATTGTTTCGAGAACCTAAGATAATAGAGAGCTTTTAAATGGTTGGACCAGCTACTGCAAGTGTATATCCTCTATTTTCTTATAGAATTGAAAACGCCCTATTTAATAAAATTAAACTTTATAAATTTAGTTATATTGTATTTACATTCAAGTAAAAGTGAGGGGGTTGGTTGCGTGTATACTTGTTTCCGGGTCAAGATAGGGGTCACTGCCTTTTCACCCTGCCAATCCATTTCAGCTATTCTTAAAATGGGTCCAAAGGTGTGGAAAAAATTCCTTTCTAATTATTAACACCAGTGTGTTGAATGTGATGAAATGGTATGTAATGGTATGAAACATCTGTACCCTTGAAGTTGAACTCGAAATTCTAAATCTTCAAATGCTAATGATACAATACCAATACTAGCTCCACTTGCCATTTTGCACTATATAGTAGTTATTGTATGATATAAGGCAACTCCAATTTCTCCATCTCCGTCATCCATGGCATATAAATTTCACAACTCTTCAGAAGTGTCATTCCAACTGGTGGTTAACATCTTACATTACTGTGTATTACGAAAGAATACGCCATATGTCATCATCTAAAGAAGTGATATCTACATTATGCAATGTTTACTACAATGTACTCTCGCTTTATACAGTAAATGGTATTTGCTTTTATATACATTAAAAATTAAAATTAATATATGAAATGTTTTTAAAAATTTCAGATAAAGTTATTTGGTGACATAAATTTATTAACCCCTCGTTTTATCACAATGTGTATCCTTAACTTTTCAACACAATTTTTTAAATTGTAAATTTCATCATCTACTTCAGGTCGTTCGCTTATTGCATTCCACTTACGTCACTTTCTTTACAGCAAACATCTTTTGCATCCACCCAAATGTTCTGCTGACTCACTACACCATTGCACCAGGTTGTTCCAGGTGAATGATTGGGAAACCCCGAACGTACGCACTTTATAGACACACACCTTAGGGTTTCTTAAATATTAGCAAGCGCAATTTTAGAAAATAGCAGGGGGAAAAAAACGAATATACGGGGAAAAGTACGTGAGAAGGAAGAGTGGGAATGATGGTGGGAATGCAAAGAGGAAATAGATTTCTTTTCTTCTTTGTCGGAGGTCTGCAAATTAGCAGGTAGTAGAAGCTACTTGCATCTGGATAAGTTTAAATGAGACACCATTCACTTAATTGAAGGGAGCTATTGCGATTGAACTCCATTCGTGATGGACTTTAACAAGGCCACCCTAGAGTTAGTAGCTAACTCAATTTGAATACTCACTCCTTTATTTATTTTATTTAGAAATGCTCACACTCATATAAAAGGAATTTTTCAAGACGTTAACGTGGTGATTCGGAAACAAAATATACCCACAAGGAATCACTTGTGGAATTTCCTTACGCACCTATGATATTAACTGACAGGAAGCATGCATTCTTTAGTGGCGTGGTCAACCATATTAAGGGCAACACAAAAAATGAAAAATAAAAAAAAAATAATTTAAAAAAAAAAACAAAACAAGATAAGCCTTAAAAGGTTACGAGACCCTATTGGTTAATAAACTTGTTTTATTTTACCTAAAATCATTATGTGTCTATGGAGGGCGCTACGTCTCAACTACTATAGAATGAAGTTAGTGTTGATAACTATTTTGATTACTCGACTGCTACAGTTGATAGTTTTTAAAAAAAAGAATAATATTCAAACGCTCAGCCCTCCTTATACCTGCAGACAGTATGAAGTCCTTATATTGAGGGTCAATGCAATTTTTGATACTTTGGCCTATTCGCTACGCAGTTAACACTTTTTCAAAACGTGATTTAACGTGGGCTTCTGTGGATGACGTAAATTGACGCGCAGGTATATTTACCGACGTCATATATTTTTCTATTGGAAGTATTATAGTAGTCGAATTCTTACAAGGCCTTCCGGCCTCGTAAGAAAAACATAAAGGTGGAAATGCTTGAAATGACGTCACTGGTTTTGTCATTACCTGGAACTATAACAGGAGTTCAGAAAATTTTGATTTTATCCATTTTCATCCTGTTTTAAATTTTTTTTTGAAAATCTTTTCTTGTTAAGCCTTTCAATTTTTTCAGTCATCTTGGTGAAAGTTTTTTTTTTATTTCTTTATTGTTAAACTTAAGATGTTCAGTATAAGTAGCCCATATATTTAGCTTCAGATACAACTGTTTGTTGGTTATATTTCAGAGTATTCAATTCACTTTGGTTTATGATATAACAGTAACATTTTCTTGCCAAAGTTTAATTTACTAGCATTAATTCTTGCAAATGAGATAGTTGTGACACAACCCATAAAAATATAAACCACATGACCACTCTATTTGTTGTACACTATGTGCCTTATTCTGATGGTATGTGATGCTATAACACAAACTTGAATGTCCCGTATTTATTTAACCTGTACTTCCTTAAGAAGTAATCGATGTTGTTCAGTTAGTATCCCATTACATCTAATTCAAAATATGTGGGTTCATATAGAATACCATTTTCTGTTACGTCATACAATTAAATGTGTAACCCCCATTGGGTACACCATTCACTCTAATATCTCATTCCTTTTAAATATTTAGGCATTTATTTGTTGCAATTCAGGCTTTGTGACATCAACGCCTGTTTTACACCAAATTAAGGCTCACCACATACACTTGTCATGACCTGACAAGTTAGAATTATGGTGAATGAGATGTTCATAGTCACTTACACAACCCTAATCAAAGTGTATCATTTTATGAACAGTTTCCTTTCAAAACACGTCTCCATCATTTACTTCAAAAATGCTCTTTATATCTACATTTCGTATATATAGTGGCCACAAACATGAACGAATGAAATATTTCACATACAAAATTTACAATGTGAAAGTATCGTCGAAAAGAGCGAGGATTAGATTTGAACAAAACCTCAAGAACATATTTGTGTAATTCACAAATTAATGGGTCTCATCCGCCGCCTCTTTATCAAATAAATTTTCAAAAGGAAATTTTAAAAAAGTTTTTCTTTTTTTATAAAGGAGAGGTAACATGCACCTGGCAGTGAATTGGTCTTATGGAAGATGGTCATTTGGTTACTGAGACTTTTTTCTTATCTTTGATCTGTAAATCACAGACCGGCGCTTGAAACATTACGGCCGCGAGCTATTGGTGGGAACAGTGGCAGAATGAGTGCAGGCATGACAGTGACCAATCAAAATGTGAATCGGGACAAATTAAAATATTAAATCGAGGGAACAGAAAAAAAAAATCGGAAATTCCAAGTGAGAGAATAGCGGAAAAGTCAGTTTTGCCCTTTGACCTAGCGTCTTTGAGACCCGCCCCTTGAGCAGGTACCAGTCGTGATGTGGGTGTGGGGCGGAAGACGAAGCATTGCGTTCCCACGGTCGAGGCGAAGAATAGTTGAGATAAAGAGAGTAAAAGAAAAAAGTGGAGTAAGGCAAAGACATAAATTGCTATTCATTAAAAGTTACAAACAAGACGATATTTTGACATTCAGATGTCAACAAGAGTGAGTAGTTACAATGCACTTGATTGTACGTGTGAAAAATACTTAGGGCTAACAATAAGTGTGCTGTCACTTTTCGCATGCACTAATGGGTTAAGTTAAGCGTCAAACAGTAGCTTGTTTCAGCTTGAATGGTTATATTTTAACTGTTATCTTTTTAATAAAATATAACCTCTTAGTACAAAATTCATCTTCTGATGGTAATATTCATTTTGTTATATCTTTATAATTGTTATGGTCAATTCTAGTTACCTAATTAAACTTTTTTTTGTAGTAATTTGTCAAAATTTTGATCACTCATGTGCAAGTTTGTCCAAAAACTCTATAGCTTTAAACACTAAAACCATTTTGATTGTATAATTTGATCAAATTTAAAGTGGCCAAAAATAATGTTAAATGTGATTAAAGTTTTTATAAGGGGAAAAAATTTAGGTGTGCAGCAATGCAAGTATATGACTGTACAAAATAACTAGTTAAAACTAATGTGCGAATGATGAAAGTTTTAAAATGACTGGAAAAAGTGAATTATGAAATTTCAATGATTCATAGTGGTGGAAAAAAAAATCAGGTTAGGGTTAATGTGTCGGTTTTTCTATTTAGACCGCAAATTGGAGACTCCAATGCACTTTCATAATGTTACCTCACTGTCATTTCCTATTCATTTCACATTTCTCCTTAAAATTATTCAGCAAAAATGTATTGGGTGTGTTTAATTTCCATATGTATTGTATAACTGTAAATTAGTATTCAGTGATGGATGAAATTTTATTTTTTTGAAAAAGACTATTCTTATGGAAGAGATTTTTCAGGTTTACAGTTTTAAAAAAAAAAAACGGGTGAGGTGTTTTACCTTCAAATAATGAAACGGTGCAATCACCAAACACACAGGAAGTATGGGTATATATACACAATAGCTTTTAAAACTTGTCTAATAAAATTTATGTGAAAACCCCATAAAACTCTAGCTTCAATTAAGAAACTATTTAAGTAGCGGTTTGAAGCACGCATTTGTTAATTTACCGGAAGAGTCTCACGACAATCCGCTATAATAAGAAAAATAAAGTAACTTACGTAGAAAATATTCTAGAAAATTGATGCAGGTTGAAATTTAGTTGCGGATGATTTTTTTGAGTTGACAATTCTTTTTGGGCCTCACTTGGGCGTCTCTGAGTGGTGATTTACGTCTCTCGTAAACGTGTCCCGTCGTCCAATCAGCGTTGACGGGGTCTACAAAGGGGAAGGTAAACCTTTAGCGATTTTTACGAGCAAGTAAAATTTTATTTTATTTTAGCCCCACTTTGACTACTCTTCTCCTTTGAAACTCCTTTTTTTTGGGTGGGGTAGGTAAAAGAAAGAGAGGGGTATTTTGGCATTATTTCAAGTCAGGTGGGTTATCTTAAGTCTGAGATAAGTTTCTAAGCTCCGCCCCTCGTTGTATTAGATTGTGGCTGGACGAGACGGTGGTTTTAAAAGACTGAGAAAGAGAGAGAAGTCGTTAAACTTACGTACCATCACTAAACACTTCGCCATGTTTTAATAGCGCGCCGCCCTAGTGGCACAATTTGAAATGAATCCTTGTTTATAACCATGTATCACGAAGCACACAATAAAAAATTATTTTATATAAACGCAAGGAAACCAGTACAATTTTCTGTCTTTATCTGCAGTGTTAATGGCAATTTTTATAATTCCAGCAAGTTTTTTTGCAGCTGAATGTTCAGTTCAAGATTTTTACAAGGTCTCGTATCATAGTGGGTCTCCTGAAAATTCTGCTCAAAATTGCATAGCAGATTTTCAATGATTTTCGCCCGTTTACGATATCTGCAACATTAAAAATTCAATTTTGCAACGTTTCAGCTTCATTTTTTTTTGTCAAGGAAATTTTCTATTTGTAAACAAACAAATAAATTATGTAATTATTTTTTGCTGATTATGGAAATCATCCATGTTTGGTTAAAAACTTTAAAAATAAATTTGAGAAGTATCTTAGGACTCAAAAATGACTGACTTCTTTTACAACATGTATTTTCAATGATGAAATTAGATATTGAGAGAGAGCAAAAAAACATGTTTACTGGTACATCCTTGTGGATCACGCCAGGTGTAGATTTTCATAAACAAAACTACGTTTCTTCATTTCACATCATTAATCCGGTAGAATAAATTTTTAAAAAAATGCAATAATAAAAAGCTTTAAAATTTATATTCCAAATTTCAAATTACTACAATTACTTTTTGCTACTTCTTCCTTATACTTTTCCTTATTTGTTTCGCCAAGGTCAGGCATGCTCACTGAATGGCGGTGCATTCTCTGAAACCAAGTGACATTTCTTTGAATCTTACATTTTCTGTTTCTGCCATTCGCATGTGGAGGGATGGGAACTTGTGTTATTACTTTGTTACCCATTAAAAATCCATAGGAAGGGCGTGCATTGAAGACCGCGAAAAGGTAAAATCAATACACGTGGAATTTACTCTTGCCCGGGTTTCATTCAGATAAAAGTTGCATTTTTTGAGAGAGAAAAGAAAAATTTTTTTTAAAATCTAAGGTTTGAAAAAAACTTTTTATTTTATTATTGCGATTGTTTTTTTTTGTGTCATGTGATATTTACTTCAGACATTTTAATTTAGAACAGATTGGTTTGGTTGGCACATTCTGTGTGTGAGAGGATTCTCATTAATCGCTTGATTGATTTTTATTTTCAACTCCACCCGTTTTAGAAACATTTCCTTTTGAACGGTCACTACTATCTAAATACTCAATCCTTTAAACACTTATAATTACTCATTTATTAAAGTTCATAGATTATTAAAAGTGAGTAACTCAATATTTTTGATCGTGAAAAATCTCTTGTTCTAAAAATTAGAAATTATTTTTAGATTCTGTGATTTAAAGATTTACTTTTCTTTAAAGATTTCTATTTTTTCAGAATCTCATTTTTTGGAAATTTTTTGATTCCAAAATTTTTTTAAAATTTATTATCCATCATTGAGATTTCGAGTCTGCCTTTCTTCAAGCACCGTGCTTTGTTTCTTTCTTCAAAGGTTAGCCAACCCTTCAAGGCCACGAACCCAATGTTCGCTTCAGTACAGGGTACACGGGTATGAACTAAAAGGGGCACGTACTCAGTGCTACTGGTCAAGGTCAAGTGTATTTAACTCGGAGATGACGAAACAACAAAGAAGGAGAGTGTTTCTATGGTTAGCAATGCAATTGACAAGAATTTTCCCACAGTAAAAGCTACAGAAAAAAAAAAACTTTAAACAACAAAAAATTTGTTTGCAAAAAAAAAAAAAAGTGAGAATTTTTTCCCCCGTTTATTAAAGTGAAAAAAAAAATAAAACATCACTTTTGTTTAGTTTAAACTTGAACTATTTCTCCTCCCAAATCCGCGTTCATTCTCGCATTGGAATTTCCATTCTCTAATAAAACGTTCCAATGAGGTGAAATCAGTATCCCTCATTGATCGATGTGTTGTTATGTCTGAAGTTCGCATACCTGCAGGTGTAGCGAATCCACTCCCCGGTCTCACTTGGCCAATGGAACGAGGTGATGCGCTTAATGAGGCTACAGCCTGACCTTGACCTTCAATACGTGACATGTCCACAAATTAACTTTTACACCCTCGTTTATTTCACACGGAGATGTTTACAAAGAGAAAAATTACGTAACTGATGACATCATACAAGAACCAGATAAATAAAGAGAGTTGAGTTGACTCTAGTAAAGGGGGTAGCTTACTCAGCAGTATGAGTCGACTCACTTTTTGTCGATACATGGGTTCTATGAATTGGCTCCACCCCCGCACTCCCTTCGAATTGCCTGGAGCAATGTATAAAATGCCCGCCAAAATAAACCCGACATATTGTATGAAGGAATTTTCCCTAATCGAGGAACGATGAAGACCCCCCTATCACCTGATTGCCAGAGGCAGCAACAAGAGACGCGCGTCATCATTGCGTGGTCAGCTGGTAAAGACGCGGCGTCTTCCACCTCCCACGCATTTGGTATGTGTACTTGTAGGCCGAAGGAATAGAATTACAAGGTTAGTGGGTCAGTGTGATAGGCGACGCCCTGTCCAAGTGACTCGCCGGAGCCAAAGATGACGCAATCTTTATGAGATTTTTATGGGAATTTTTACCTCAATTTTGCATTTTTTGTGTCTATTAGTGATTTATTTGATTTGACTTTGTTTGTTGTTGGATTCACGGAAGTTGTAATGCGTGACTCAGTTTTTTAGATCGATTTGTAGTTGGGCTTTTCCTTGAAACTTGTGGTCTGCTGATGAGTTGATGATGGGAATTGTTTCTTCTTTAATTTGATTTTGGCTTTTTGCCAGGAGAGATAAAGGCACTGTAAATTGTACAATATTCTCCCGGGGATATCTTGACTCATTCGGGGTCAACGTCCGTTAGAACTGAAAAAAGCGAATAAAACTAGGAAGTCTGTACTGATTCTTTTTAAAAAAAACTCACTCAAAATTGCCATTGTAAACTTTTCATCTTGGTCAATACGTTACGAAACATTATTTACGTTTACTGTTAGAAAACAATATAGTGTAACCATAATGTTAATAGTACCCATAACGAATAACTTATAACGAACTTTACAGGAAGCTACATCCTAACGGTAAAAATTACAAATAAAGTTTGGGTATGGCCTATACAACATTACAAATTATAATCTGTAACGAATGTAAACTGCAACAACGTCATAACGTATGTACAATTTTTAATTGGGGGACGCATTTGTGATGAACTGTAATATGATTTGCTATCACATGGGATCGTTGTCAGAGAATTAACGAACAATTAATATAAATTTGTGAATTCGCATGTTTTGATGACATCACGAAATTCCTGTTATGGCTGAAATTTCAATAGTAGACATAACAAAAGAGAATTCTTGTTAAAGAACTTCGGCTGTAATTTTTTTTTTTTTTTTTTTTTTTTTTTGAGAAAAAAAAACGAAATGAAACGGATCTAGTTTTGTCCTTTTCCATCTCTTTTCTGTGCCACCAATTTATTCTGACGTAGTAAGTTGCACCTGTAATCGTCCAGGCGCGTTTCCTCACCACGTGCCATGATGAGACCAGGTGGGAATGGGGTCAATTTGGTGTGACTCGTGCTGACTCAAGTTGCTTCTTGTCGCTCATCTGGAAAGATGCGCACCTGCGGAGCCGCATTTGTGAACAAGAACAATTGTTTCGGGCGCCTCCTTTCTATTTTTAATTCACCCTTTCCCCTCCCACTCTTCGAAGGAGTTGTGCGTGATGCAAACCACCATATGGAAAACATGAAACTTGCACTCATTTGACACCTGTTGCTGGTTCCAACAGTAGATTGACGCCCCCGCTGACTCACAATCCAAGGACAACCAACTTGAGGCGGATGAGGAAGCGCGGGAAACGAAGCGCAGGTGGATCCATCTTCCGCCATCTTCACTCATGCGGAAAATGAGTAAACGAAACGGCGGAAAAAAATGTCGCAATCGAAAACTGCAAATGAACCCAGGCCATTTACTCTAGTCATTGCAATATTTCAAAAATAAACACACCAGTGATTTTATAATAATTATATCTATCTGCCTATCAGATAAATTGTTCCAATTGTATGTAAACAAAAACTGTGAGTTAACTTTAAAATCACAAATAAAAAAGACATCGTAGTTGGTCACTAGAGAAAGTCTGCAATAAAGTATAGACGTTATGTACTCAACTCTGAGAAACTTTAACTCAAATTATCGATAATAGGAAAAAAGTTTCATTGTTTTCTGTGTTGCGTACATGTGTTTATCGCAATACATAGCAGTCTGATTATGTTAATTATCAATACACTTAATTTTGATTATATCGTTCATCAATATTATATAGTAGACAAAAATAAGCTAATTGCAATTATTATGAAAGGTCAAGTTTACACACTTAGAAGTTACAACTTTATGTGTAGAATATTAATCCCAGTGTTTGAGCAAGTATTTTAGTATTTACATGAGAAATTTAACACATGCAGTAATATACTATAGATAAAAAAACAGCAATCTCATCTCCTGTGTTATGCATTCTCAGGTTGAGTTACGGTTAATCTATATAGTAGTGCTCAGTTCAACCTAAACACTCATTACCCCATTTAAATGATTGACAAGACTTTTCCTCCTATTCATTTAAACAAACTCATTCCTTAGGTGTTTTCTACTTCACCCCCTTATCTAAACCCACAAATTCCAGGAACTTAAGTGATTAGCCTTCTGTTTAAAATTACCCAGTAGGTGGCCAAACTTAAACCAGCTTCCCTACTCGCAAGTCTCAACTCGCCCTTTTATGTTTATTCCCACTTATAGACTTGCTTTCAACCAGTTTCAATTTTTTTAAAAAAAGTGGGACCGTCTGCAAAAATTGACTTTGGCTAGGTGCCCGTATTAGAAATAGCGGCGTTTCACATTTCTTTCACCCCCTCGACTAAACAGTAAGTTGTGCCAAATTAGTTTCAGAATACAGTTTTATGATCGCATCAATTGTTTCCATTAACATCGAGTAGTTCCTTCATTTTTCATCGAGTAATAACGTCGATCAATGCTTCACGCTAGATGAGAAGGAATGTGCCCACACGTGACGCATTCCAACCAATCCCAATAAAGGATTTTTCCAATTCAGATTGCCGCGTGGGGGGAAGGAGCGCCATTCAGGCCGTCTCGTTTGGCGTCCGCTTATCTTGGTGGCTCCTTCCTTTTGGTGTCCGCGCCTGAGCACCTGACTATTTCCTTTTTCGTGCTGAGAAAACACCTGAGCAGGTAAGGAACCGCCGAGTCAATACATGGACTGCCTAATAATGATCCACAACGGGTGGCGCGAAACAAAAATCTTTTCACGTTATACACCTGTTGGGAAACATTCTTACGTTTCACACCTGTGAGCAAACTCAAGAATTTAGTTCCGCTTTAATCTGGCCTAAACACGCAGAGTGGAAAAACCCGGAATGGAAAGGGGTGTATAAAAACAAAAACACAGAAAAAAAAACAAAAAAAAAACACTTTTTTAAGAACTTTTTAAAGATGCTATGTTTACTCTTGCAGAAAGAATCGATTTTTTTCTTGTATCGATTTTTCTCCAGTTCGGCCAAATGGGATTCGCCAAATTTTATTAATTTTAAGTTTTCGGCAAAACTGGAAAATGATTCGGCGAAACGGGTATAAACCCTTTTAATGCACCAAGAAGTGACAGATACAAATTAGGAACGCCTAAGGAATCCACAGACATTATTTATTCGGTCTATACCCGTTTCGCCGAATCATTTT
>JAQGAS010000534.1:0-45210 GCA_034686365.1 Pachymerium ferrugineum | reverse complement strand
TGTATCTTCTGTACTTATTAATTAACTTATTTTTGTTTACCATCATTTCCGTTGCATCACTAGACTAGACTATTTTTTTTTGTTTTAAAAATTGTTTTAGCAAAAAAAATTTTTTTTTCAATATATTAACCAGAGATATTGACAATATTACTACCTCTTCGTTACAATGAAATAAAAAAACTGCGACAGGTGCTATGATTAACACAATTATTTCACTTGAAATCAACCGTGCGATAAAGGCACTTGTTTCTGAAATAATGACGTAC
The DNA here is from genome assembly GCA_034686365.1 of Pachymerium ferrugineum. Taxonomy (NCBI): domain Eukaryota; kingdom Metazoa; phylum Arthropoda; class Chilopoda; order Geophilomorpha; family Geophilidae; genus Pachymerium; species Pachymerium ferrugineum. The sequence continues at coordinate 44,944 of JAQGAS010000534.1, read as the reverse complement.
TCACTAACGTGTGCCGTGAAAATATGGATAAATGTTAAATAAACATTCATTTGCGATAATTTTAATATTCTCGGTAAAGAATTGTACTACATGGGCATGTTACTAGTGTAAATGTTCTACCATAGACCCAGACCTACATAACATAACATGTTATATAAGTCTATGGCTGATATTCAAAAATCACAATTTGTGACACAAATGTACGTACGATAGTCTGATTTCAGCAGCATAAATGTTCAAACTCAACTCATACTGTATCAAATAGCGACCATACTTACGGTAAAATAATGCATTGAAATAGCATAATTTGTGTATACCGTAAGCAGATTGAAACCTTAAAATGTACAGACCTGAGAAATTAGATCTAATTTATCTGTACGTTTTAGTACGCACAATGCTCGACAAGAAATATGCCAATTAAAAAATCCAGTTCATCAAAAAATTAGGGTCGTCAAAAATTGATTGTGTTATATAGACCCATCATAAACTTGCAGTGACCAATTAAACGTTTCTTATGACTTAATAAGTTCATTTAGTTTGCATGTTTTGCCTTGGGAAAAACCAATTTTTTTGCCTTGGAACAAACCAATTTTAGTTCTGAATGTCAATTCACAACTAAATAATTAAAAAACAAAAATTTAACTAACAGTTAGCCACTTCAATTTCACATTTCGTATTATTTTTTTTCTATCTTACGGGCTAAAACCCTAAAATATCATCCTCGTTCGACATGTATACCGTCCGCCAACTCAAAATTCGCGCTTACGCTCTACTAAATAGACTGTGATACTTAATTGGCTGATAGCTAGAAACATTGCGATTGGTTGTCTTTAGTCACATCACAGCTGGACATGTTTCCCGCTGCTACTCGTTCCATGTGCCATCTACTTTAGCTTTAGCACTAACCTTTGTTGCGCTTCTTTACTTTAGGAACCTAGTATGTGCAGAAAATTGTAATTATTTGTATCTTGGTTCCGAATTTTTTCTACCTTTAAAGGTTTTATATCTTTCTCAACGGCCGTCACTCGGTATCTTCAAAGTTTCGCTCTCGATTTACTTTATCATCCAAAAAAATGCCCGTTGATCCTCGACAGATACTGGACCTCGTATACTTCATATCAGAAGATCGAAATCTACGGGTAACTGTAAAGGAATCTCTAAAGGGAGGTGCAATCGCAGGTGTAACAACCGTCGTAGGAGGAATTATAGGCGGCCCAATTGGTTTAGGAATAGGTACTGAGCTCGCCTTTAAAAAAAATTGTCAAAATTCCTATGCCGCATTTTATTTTTAGGTGGAGCTATTGGCGGGTGTACAGCTGCTTACGTTTGCCGTAATAAATTTAAATCTGCCGTCACAGTTATTCGTGAAATGCCCCTCCACAAACAGCAACAATTAACCAATTTGGTAGGAAACATTGTTCGTAACGTAGACGCAACGGATGCTACAACATTAATCGCACTTGTCGTCGGAAATCCTTTAATGCGAGCAGAAGTAGTTGATACTGTATTAGGTTTTTTGCGCAATGAAATGAGAATGGAAGTTATAGATTAAAACAATTTCTAACTTTTTCTTAACTTTAATTTTCATGCGCTTTAACTTTGTTATAATTGGAAATAATTGACATAGTTTAACCATTTGACTACTTATTTACCTCTATTTGTTACAGCTTATTGCACAATTTTACCTAAGCCGATTGCCCTATCATAATAAATTATAAATATGCATAATATTTTCTCAATACATCAATATATTAAATTCTATTATTTAGGCCTAGATAAAAATGTTAAACGTTAATCTAACAATTTCGGATAGAAACTAGTGTTAATTTTAAGTTAAATGTCTCAACCTTGCAAATAAGTTGGGAATATTTTTTTTTCTGTACAATAAAAACGCGAAAGAAAATCACAATAGGTCACGATCTCGGAATAAGAAAAAAAAATTCCCAAATATTAAAACTTAGTGTAAATTAACAAAGTCCTTCAGAATATTCGTCACCTGCGTCGAAACTGATTGATGATGCTTTAAGCGGCGGCGGTTTTGGTTTGGGAGGTTGAGGAGCATGTTCCTCGTCCGGAGAGAGAGTTAAGCTACCCATATCCTCGCTCATTTTACGGGCTCGCGAACTTACTTTGGCGGGTTTAGCGTTTGTAGTTTCCGGTGTATTTTGCGTAGTGTTTTGTGGTATCGATGCACGTTTGGGTCGTGCTTCGCCTGAATGAAGTGGATTACTGGGAATGTGCAAATCTCGAGCCAATTTTGCGTACTAAAAGACGAGAAAGTTGAATTTAATTTATTTAATGTTAAGGATTTGAGTATTTAAAATACTTCTACGTCCATGTGTTTTAAAAAGGGACTTTTCAAAGCGGTTGCAGCGGTTTCAGCATCTTCTTGGTCAAAAGCTTCCAGTAAAGTTGAAATGGTATAAAATTCCTCAGATTCGACGTACCTAAAAATTAAAATAATACAAATTTAATCTAAATTTATTTCTGTCTTTACATATGTTAAAACTTCTTTTTTAATTTTTAGTTTTTTTTATACCCAGAATTCTCATTAAAAACTTTTTCAGCAGCCACGTAGTCGCCAATAGTGAGATGCACGATGACCAAAGCAACTACCAAACGCCCAACTGCGGCTCTGTTGTCGGCTGTTTGATGCATTTCCATTTCCTTTCTCATAACGTCAGCAGCTTCATCCAGCCTATAAAAACAATAAAACACAACAAAATTAATTCACGAATTAAACTCGACAAATTTAATACCTTCTTAATTTAATAAGCAAACGAGCAGCTTTACTCAAATATTCAGCCACATGACGAGGCCTATCTTCCAACTATTCAGAATTTAAAATCATTTTCATCAAATCGTTATAATTTCCTGAGTTTACTTACTGATACAACTTCAGCGGCTTTCAAATATAATTGCAGAGCCCTTTCTGGATGTTTCGCTTCAATAATCCTGTTAGACAATTATTTATTTACGTACGCTGACTTAGAAAAAAGGTTTTCTTTTACTTAGCGCCTTTATCCAGTGCTATCGCAGCTGTGTCTGGAACACCATGTTCCTGGAATGATTTACACGCTTTTTCAACCAAATTCGCTGCTTCTAGATAGTCGCCCATGTCTTTGCATACAAACGCAGCTTGTTCCAAACACCTGAAATTATTTTATAACTGTCCACCTCCTTATCTTTCCCTTCGTAAATTATTTACTTACTTCGCCGCAGAAAAAAATCTGTGGTAACAGTCAAGAAATGTTTCTATATTAGAAAAATGCAATCTAAAGTTACAAAATCGTAAAAGGATACGATTGATTGAGTCGGTAACACTCTGAAGCTCTCATCAGGCAATCTTTGCACTGTTGAAAGGCTTTTCCATTTCTAAAATTGGTTGCTATGCGGAAATTTTGGTTAATGACATTAACTCTATTTCAATTTTATTTTGCGTCAAACTCACCTGCTTTTGAATATTCTGATGCAGCGCCGTCATAATCTGGCTTCCACTTCAAAAGAGATGTTTTCAAGCTAGAAAAAACAACAAATCATTAAATTAAAGCAACTGCGAACGATCATGCTTGAAAATTAGTGGCATCGTTTGTTCAACCGTTTATTAGTTATTTAAAATTAAATAACGCGTTTATTAGGTCACGCTTTTCTACTCAATTAAATGTAATCAAAATTACCATTTATCTGCCTGTCGCATACATTCAAGACCTTCTGCAATTTTCCTGTCGTTTGACATCTCGATCCGAGTTGTCCCCCTTTGCACCTAGCTTTTTCGGGTAACAATAAAACCCGATGTAAATTTCCGGTTCATCTAAATATATATATAAATATATTTATATATATACATTTGTTTTAAAAACATCACTTAAGAAACGAAAACAACTACTAATTCATTTCCTAATGCTTAATTCACTTTTGACTATAGTCGTAAATTGAAAAACGTTATATCAAATGCTATTATTTAAAGTGTTTTTTGTAAAACCCGAAATTATAGCTGACTCTTTTTAACGGGTTTTTTCAACGGAAAAAGTCTACCTCCTTGGTTTTTTAAACTTGTTTATTTACTTGTTAAATTACCAAGTGCATTATATTAATACGTAATGAAAGGTTTGTAATAAATCTACGTAATTAAAATATTCTTAATGTTTATCTCTAAGCTTAGCAGTTTGTTTCGTTGGATCGAAGGGATACGTCTTCTGAATCGGTCCAATTCCTGCCTTCCGGAACTGGAGTTTGTCAAATTCTTCTCGTTCTGCCAATTTACGCATAACTTTTTGATTGTCCCATGCTAAAACGTAAAGCAGCTATGAATTTATGTTAATTTAAATCAGAAAATGTAACTTACAATCTTTAAAATCATTAACAAAACCTTTGGGTTTGAGGGGAAGAGCTTGAGAATCGTGACGAATCATCGGTTCAATATTAAAATACCTTCTGACCGGTTGGATTTTAAAAATTGCAACTTGACATAAAGAAATCAAGTTACTAGTTAACCAGTAACAGAGAAGTGCCTAAAAATACAAGAAACTATTAAAACTCCTCCTTTGCATATGAATATCAACAACTTACGGCTGGAAAATTCATTATGAAAGGAAAAATAACAACAGGCATAGCACGTAATACATATCTGATTAATTGATTTCCTCCAGTATTTACACCTCCTTCAGCTCCCAACTAAGAAAACGAGTATTAAATTTTCTTTTTTTTTTATATATTTAAAGCTTTACCTCTATAGTAAAAAATAATGTAGCGCATGTCATGAGTGGTAAAATGTAGTAGGGATCGACTACAGTAAGATTCTCGAACCATAACATTCCTCCAGTTTTCATACTCTCAATAGGAGCGTTCGCCATTCCTCGCAAACCAAAAAACACAGACACAAAAATTGGAATCTATATTAAAATTAAAAGTGTGTACTGTATATGCAAAAAAATTTATAACTTCGACTTACCTGCGCCATCGGAACTACCATACTCTTTAATGGATTTAAATTTTTCTCTTTCATGAACATCGCCATGTCATTCGCGTATTTTGCCGCTATGAAATTTTCAAATTAACAAAAGAAAAAAAAAATCAAAGACAAAACTCACACATCATCGCATTGCCGCATTTTCTCGCTTCCGTCATTTTCAGTTGCAACATTTGCATTTGCGGCATGTGGTTATTAAACCTTGCCGCATTTCGTTGAGAAATGACAATCAATGGAGATAAACAAAACCTTACAATACACGTTCCTAAATCAGACAATTAAAATTAGCTCAACTTGAAAATTCTAGAATGCAAATATTAATACCAATCGCGATTGCAAGCCACCAGGGTGCATCAAGACTTCGATGAAAAAAGTCAAAATAAGTTTGCGCTATACCGGACGGAGCCCAACCGCCCAAACCTTGACTTATTAAAGAAGGTTCTCCTACTCCACTAATTATATCACTCAGAGTGGGTGCTTCACCGACATTTACGTTAGAAATTTCCGTCACAGTCTCTGTCGAAAAATTATCAGTAGATGCTGACGGGGTTGTAGGAATCGCTGCATCTGTTGTAACAACTTCGTCTTTTGTAACAGCCGATTCCTATAAAAATTTTTATAAAAATAAAAAAATTAGTTTAAACATTGGTTTAAACAACAAAAACATTCTAATTTACGGAAATCGACGGGGGCATTTCGTTAGTAATTAAATTTTCATTAGTGGATGATGTTGTAGTGCACCACCGTAAACTCGAAGTTTTCAATAATTTACAATGAACTTGTTTTCCAATAAATAATCTTCTTGAATTAACTGTTTCGAAGTGATGAAAATGTCGTCTTGGTACTATTAAGTGAGCTACCTAAAATTAATTTTAAAAAACAATTTGACAATTTGACAAATTATGTAACTGATAAGAACGTTTGTACCTTAAAGGTAATTTCTTTTGACGCTAGACGAGTAAATAAATGAGGTTGGCATAGCATTTTCCCCGTTGATGATACAGCAAGTGCACACACGTGCATCATCTTCCCGGTTCCTTCGAAACAGACGCAATAATAATAATTCCGTATTTGACCACTAGATGCGCTTAATGACGGCATTCACATTCTAGTTCCTGCACAATACCAATTAAAATAAAAGCACCGATCTGTGACTAGATCTGAAACTAAAGTGTCCCAATATCCGTCTGCTCACAGTTATTTTAAAAGCGAATAAAAATGGCATTGATTCGAGTTAAGAGACGATTAGATGAAGAACCTGCAGAAGCTTTACGAGTCGCTTGTAAACGAATTTGTATGGGGATTGAGTCGGATGAGAAAAATGAATCGTGCGAAAATATTTCTAGTGTGTTTACGTTTGCCGGAACAGTAGAAAATGTTTGTATAATTATAACTAAAAATGTAAGAACAATTTTATAATAAATTACTTCTTGGTAGGATAAATTAGGGGCACCGCAAATTGCGAAGGTTATCCAGGATGCCAAGAAGAGAAGTCCAAAAAAACGAGTTGTAAATGTTCTGGAAAGATCTCGCAATTACTCCTTAAATGCAAAAAAAGATAACAGGTCCATAGTTGAATGAGTACCTAATGAAATTTACTTACCTCTATTTCTTTTAAAGATTTAAGTTAATTAACAGCCACAGAACGCAACTTTCGAATGATGAAATCGTTAATGATGGGAAAGAAAATACGGGGGGAGCAGCTAACAATTTAAATTTGTCTATTTATGATGTAGAAGATGAGGAGGATACAAAAGAACTAAAAAATGCACCGTTTGTTCAGGTTAATTTAAATAAGAAATAATTACAAAATAATTAAACTAACCTTTTTTACAATAATAAATAGGAGTGTGCCGGCGGTGCAATAAGTTGTAACGGCGTAGAATTAATAAGAGAACACATCCCACCAAGTTCGACGCAACATTCATACGTATACGATTTCTACTACGCGCCCGAATTTGACGATACGGGGCTTGTAGAACAATCATTCAAGTCAGTTCATTTACCTGTATTTTGTACAAACGTTTTAACCGATGTCATTTTAGTATTGAAAAGTATTTGGAGCCCAATTCCAGTGACTTCAGAGATGAGAACTCCGATCTATTCGCTTCCGATGAAGAAGACAGCAATGACGAAAATTATTATAAAAATGATTACCCTGATGAAGATTCTGATTTTGAAACTCGTAACGCGAATTTACAAAAAAAATTACATTAAAACTGAAAAATATTTCTTAAACTTCAGGTGATGGTTTTTGGCGAGATTATGATGAACAGGACGAGGATGTTAGCGAATGGCTTACCAATACTGGATTAGGTAATCTAAAAGATACACAAAAAGTATTTTAAATTCAAATTTTCCTTGATGCAGGTGATGAAGACGAATTAGTTCATTCTGAACCTCAGCCCTCCGAGGTAGATATTTATCATCATGGACTGACCTTTGCGCGATACAAAGCTAAAATATTAAAAGAATTTGAAGAAAAAGATGAGATGTTAGACGGAGAAGATGAAATTGAATAACTAAATTATCTTTTGTTACAAATGTTCATTTGATTAATTACGATACGATTTTTTTATACTATATTATTAAAATGTTAAAATAAAAATTACAAAAACCCTTACAAAATAAGTTAAATAAGCTAATAAAAAGATCAATTGTTGACTATACTAAAGGCAACTTCAGTCATTGCTTGTTTATCGATTTTCAGTTTTTTACCATTCACAACCATCACGAGGGGAGTATCAACACGGATGTTCCAGTAACTAATTTCCTAAAATTCAAACATTTTATACATTCAAATCTAAAATAACACGAAAATTTTATACCTTTCCGTTGAAATTCACTTTAATTTCTTGAACAAATGGTTCGGGAATGGCCACTGAATCTCCTATTATGACACCTTTCCCTTGTGCAATATTATAAATCGTCACTGACCAACAAACATGATTTTTATCGATAAGACAAAAAGTGCTGAAAAAAATTTTCAACATGTAATAACAGAAAAATAATGAAAAATTTAAAACACTTACAACGGTACTGGCTCATCCACTACAACATTACAAATAACTTTACCAAAAATAACTTTATTCAAATTGATTCCCTCTTTAAGATCACCAAAATTAACCAATTCAAGTTGAACTGTTTTCCCAGCAGAAGACGTATAAGACCCGCCTTTGTACGGTCCCAAATGAGATTCTGTAAGCGTTTGCATCATTGAATTAAGGCGTCTGGCTTTAAGTTGTCCCTAACCATAAACATAAATTAAATATTTAAATTCCATTTGTAGTTTGATCGTTCTTACTTTACTGGACAGAAGATTCTGCACTTTAACTAAATAATCTAATAAGGATTCTTCCTTTTCTTTTGGTGTTGTCCAAAGTGGATCCAAAGCTGAAGCTCTGGAAAAACCCTCCAAGGCTTTTTGATACTCTTCTTCGTACCGCCAAATCTGTAATACAAAATATTTAGTAGAGGAAAAATAATTATTTTAACGTGATTTTTACTATTGCTCGATTATAATGCATATCAGGATTATCAATTGCTGCTTTATCTTGTTCCTAAAATATGTGTATTATCAAATAACAAGTATGATTTTATCTTAGTGTACACTTACAGCGCGGGAGTAGGAAACCATAGCTTGTTTTAATAGTTTTGGATCTTGATACGAAGTGAAAAATAACGTAAGATAAGCGTTTCCGAGAATACCTAAACAAAAAAATTTGTTATTTTAAACATACACAATAAATATGCGATTAAATAAACTTACACCACGACATGCCGTCGTTTGGGTCTAACTGAACAGCTTCTTTTGCTTTGACAACACTATCTTCTATTGTTTTTAATCTTTCTTTCTCATCCACTTTCAATTGGCGCAATACCATTGACAACTGTCTAAGTGAAACTTTGTTCTTCTCCTACATTAAAAAATTAATTTAAATTGTTTAAGTTTTGTATAAAAATAGACTTTCATGTGTATACGTGATTTAAGGCGCCATTAAAACAGTTTTTCGACGATTCCATGTCTCCTTTCTTCCAATAACATTCTCCCAACTCATTCCAGGCTTCAACCAACTTCGGATCGAGTTTGACAGCTTTTTCTAAGTCCCGTAAAGCTTCTTCCCTGAAATCGGGTAAAACGTTTATCGCTTTACCTCTCAGTAGTAACAACTTCGCTTTCTGGTGACTTTCACATTGCTCTGAGTAAAAATAAATTCAAGTTACAAAGCAATAAGTTTCACTTGAAGGTTATTTATTATCACCTTTAAGGACGTCCAATTCTGTCAACGTTGTTTTTAATAGCGATGCGACGTTTTCTGTTTTCTTTGCTGCGTCTTTTATGTCATGATCTTCAAAATAATGATTTCTTAACCGATATAAATTATCTACAAGCGCCTGGAAAAAAGAATTAGTTTTCGATATTGTAAATAAACAGTTTTAAATTAGAATTAGTACTAACTTGAGCTTTATCAATAGCGGTTTCCGTAGATTTAATTTGATCGAATGATTCTGTAGCCATGGTCAATTTATTATTTATCATCTGCTACATGTTTGTTGTGTTGTCATAATAATAATCCTCCATTACTCGTTTCGTTTTTTCTGTCACTGACACCAGAGGCGCTAATAAACCAGCTTTATACTCTTCAGATTGTTTCCAAACGTAATAGTTTTGACTATGCCATACGTTTGGCAACAAAAACTCTTAAATAGCAGAATTTCATGGATTTATTAAAAAAAGCTTATCCTTTGACCCTACCTAACTACCGTAGTGGGCTGAGAATTTTCGATTATTTCCTTCTGGTGTTTGCATTAATCAATGTTGGTAGCTGTTTTCCCGTAAGACGTAATCTAGAAATATAATGACTCAAGTTCAGAATTTGAATCCGGAGATTTATCAAAAGCTTAAAGAACGTGAAATTAGTAGTGAGGAAGAAGATGACAACATAGTTGACAAGATCGATTCCCGCGAAATTTTTGATATCCTTTTCGTAGTTATAGTCCCTACAAAAAAATTGTATAATCATATAACTTATCCATAACTTTTTAAAATATGGTAAGATGTATAAATGACCCTGAACACCCACTTACTTTGGAAGAACTCAGAGTTGTTGAAGAAAACAGCTGTTACGTAAGTCCAATTGCCTTTTACGTTCAAGGAAAAAAATTCATTATCGTTTCATACTATATAGGTAAATGACGACGAAAGTAAAGTTAAAATCGAATTCACTCCAACTATTCCCCACTGCAGTATGGCAACATTAATCGGACTTTCACTCAAAGTTAAATTACTTCGTTCTTTACCCGACAGATTTAAAGTAAATATAATTTTTCTCCCAACATACAGACTCAGTATTAAATTAATTAATTTCCTCAGGTGGATGTATTGATCTCACCGGGAACTCATATTTCCGAAGAAGCTGGTATAGAAAGAAAACAGAAATTAAAAAAAAAATTTCTTAATTTTTGTTTTTGTAGTGAATAAGCAACTGGCTGATAAAGAGCGAGTAGCAGCAGCTTTGGAAAATAACCATTTGTTGGAAGTAGTGAATCAATGCTTATCGGTTAAGTAGTAATGGTATAAAATACTTCTAATGTAACATTTATTATATAAGAATTATTTTAAAAATAAATTATAAGTTGTCGTATTCGTTTTTTAATTTTTCTCGCTTCACTGAGGCGTTTATCATATTTTTTCGCCGCCTCTCCAAGCGCTGTAAATGAACAAAGACGTATAAACATTACTCATGCATACACAAAATATTCCTAAAGTTTTACTTACTTCGTTTTTAAGACATCTTAGCATTTGACTCTCAATTGCGTTACATGCTCCTATATATTTCCCGAAGAAATTCTAGTAGTAAAAATACTTGGTTTTAACAATTTCATCACTTAAATCACGGTCTTAAATTTTGAAATTGAAATACACAAGTGTATTTTACTTACTTGGGCATGACACTGTCGCAATGCCAGGACCAGTTTATTACATTCCTCAGTATGAAGATGACTTGACAAATCTGGGTGCATTTTTGAAAATTGGAATTTATTTTTGCAGATGTTAATGTTAATGTAAATGCCGGTTACAATGTTTAGTTACGAAAAATTTCATGGTTTCATTACTCAGACCACCATTTTGGCAACGTATCCACAGCGACATCTATTAGTAAATACAATTAAAAATTAAACAGTATAAAAATATTAATGATTAAATTTTTAAAATTGTAAAACAACGAAATGAATATGTAAAGTAGCAATAAACTTGGCGGATTATAATTTTACAAGTATCTCTTCTACAGCGCTGTTGTCGAGACTGCTGTAAACGCCACAGTGGATGGGAGGCGGCAATTTTGTTATCGTTAAATGGATAAATCATTAGAAAATGTGCTTAGTGAAATTCCGGAATCTGAATTGATTGAACAAATTCAACAAATCACAGAGTTAGCTAAATTCTTCGGAAAGTGGATAAACAACAGTTCGAAAAAAGGGGCAGGCGCAAGCGTTGCTGGAGCTCTCTTAAAACATTGCAAGGTATCCTCATCATAAAAAAAAATCAACAAAAATTATAAAACCCCTTTAATGCGTATTATTATCTAGAAGTACGATGACAACCAAGTTAAGACGAATAGTCTGGACATCCTAAGTAAACTCATTTATCTGGAAACATATTTTTACATTAACAACATTTTGGTATTTCCAGATGTTACACTTCATGAAGAAAATTACGAGTGGCAAGTCTATGAGTTTACAGAACCAGCCGGTACGACAAAACTTAGCTATCCTCTAGTAATAACCGACTTTTCTCAATTTTCTTTAGATTACTTTGAAGAAATTAATGACCCAAACATTTTCATGACCCGCTTATTAAGAAAACTCACACTAGGATTCAAAGGGGTGAAAGTAACCACTTAAAATTATTAAAACTCACTCACATTATTTTGCATTTTCAGTCAGCACATTACATAATGAAAAACGGCCTTATAAGATTCTGTGCACGAGTTGAAAATCCAATACGCTTAAGTAATGTCACTACCTTACACGCCGCCTTTAGTATGCACACGTCCATCATCGTCGGACACTTCTCTAACGATCAGGAAAAAGACACAATCTTAACTGTAATCAGAAAATTAAAATTAAAAAAAATGTTAAATACAATGTGTTTACTTGCAGGCTTTAACAAGTGCGTTGATGTACCATAAATACAGAGAACTCTCGCTTAAAGGCCGATGTGTTCGTTCATTGATGCAGTTATACTTGGATATAAATAATCCGCATTACAGAAAGAAATTCCCAAAATTCAACCCGCTATTAACTCTCACAACTACTGGTAAACGGGTAACTTCTATTGACATGCAATACCTTACGCTTTATTTCTCTCCTTCAGAACAAGAAAATTCATTCACCCAGTTACCACCTTCAAAAGAAAGAGAACTTGATGAGTATTTAGAAAATGTGTTTGGATCTTTTCAACAACCGCGATTACAGCGTGTTCAATTCAACGTAAATTCTTAAGCAAATATACAAATTCAATTACTAACCTGTAAATTTTCACAGTTGCAAACTTCGTTTGATAAAAGCAACGAATTGTATGATTGGCGAGTTTCTTTCAACGGCCCTTCCGTTCTTGAAGGAATCAGAGAAATGGTAGCTAAAGGGGTTGTAAACCCGCCATTACCTAAATACGTTGAAAACATCCGAATATCGGGACAAGACGTTTTTAATTTACGAAGTAGTACATGAATCAAATAATTATTTAATAAAGCTGTAAACAAATATAAATATAATTATTTAAACGGCGTCTGAGTGTGCGAGTCAGTAAATTCTGCAATCCCTTCTACCTGGAGCGACTTAGTCTGCGTTTGTGAGGACGATTGAAGCATGTTCTCATCTATGAAATCGCTCCATGACGTTTGGGTCTGAATATCTGAAAAACTTAACTCTGGAAAAAGTAATTCGTTAGTTTGTGTATGCATATGAGTCATTAATAATTGATCGTAAGGAATCGATTCTAAATTATCGTCTGTCGTTTGCGTTTGAATATTCGAACATAAAATATTATTTTCATTACACATTAACAATGAATCTAAATCTAATTCGGTTTGAGTTTCGCACGTTGTTACTAAATTTTCTCGTGAATTTACATCGGAGTTGAGCACACCATAAGGAACGGTGCTTCTGCTATCATCTTCGCTGCTGCTTTCCACCGACGAAAAGTTAGAAATGTTGTACTCGAGTTCCATGTGACCGAGGAAAACGTCTCTTTCTGTTTGGGAGCTGTTACACTGTCTATTATTCAAGTTGGTTTGAGTGCTAGATGTGTTTCTGATTAACGCCGTTAAGGGTCCCAAGTCAGGCCAAAAAGATTGTTCGTCGTCAAACATTGTTTGCGTGTAGGTGCTCTGTCTGGGAAAACAATCTAAATTTTCCTTGGCAGAGCTTGAATGACACGTGACCAATAAGTTGGCCTCTGCCATCGCTTTCTCTAAGATGTGGTTGTCCAAAGTCTGCGTTTCAGCGCTTGTTTTTTGCCGCTTTGAATGGAGTGTACTTCGGGTTTGAGTCTCAGTACTGCATCGTTGACGTTTGTGTTCGGTAATTTTAGATAACGATACACGTTTGATACCGTTGGAATGATTTTTCGCCGTTAGGAGTTGACGTTTTAATTTGGAGCGTCGATGGCAACAGTAGTTTAACGAGGGCTCCGTTTGGGTGAACATGTCTACTTTTACAGACGATTCTCTGAATACAGATAACTCACTCAGGGCGAGTGCTGCTAATGTTGGTAGTGGGATTGAATTTAAGGGTGCTGGTTTGGGTAGTAATAATCTTGGTTTTATTATTTTATCGCCCGGTTCGTTTGTTTCACTCAATATTAAGAGTAAAGATTGAGTGCTGTTGTTTTCGTCGTCTTTAACTTCTTCGTTTTCAATTCCGTGGGATGATTTATTCGGTTTTCTGTAAAAGATCTCAAGGTTAGTAATTTTTTACATCTGCGAATAAAAAATTCTCACATTTTTGGAGCTAATGAATCATCTATTTGGTGTTGCTTGCGTTTAGCGTGGGTTAACAAGGCTTCACGAGAGGTGTATTCGGTACCACAAGAACACTTAAATGTTTTACCGCATTGTTTTATGTGGGAGTTGAGAAAACCTTGTTGAGAAAAACTGGCGTTGCATTGATTACACCGCAAATTCTTCTCTGCGTGTACTTTTCTATAATGCTAATAATAAAAATAGTTCAATTTAAAGTTGAATAACGAAGAAAAACAAAAATTTACCTGTTTCAAATATTTTAGGCATTTAAAATACCTTTCGGATGATTCGTTGTATAAACAGTTGTTTACTGGACAGTGGAATATAAGAACAGGGCATACCTTAAAATAAGCCAAATAATTGTAAATTTGTCCCCAAATAACTTTAAATATGTTTACATGGTTTGTTACGTGACTTTTTGCTATGTGGGTGCGCAAGGACAGAGCATTTTTCATCGTTTTTCCGCACTCGCCGACCGGACAAATGAAATTATTTTCATTTTTGTCTTGCAACGACGAAGCTGACGGGCAAATTTTGTAAGTATCATAGTCCTGCATGCCTCCTGCAAATTACACGAACGTCACTAAAATCGGATGTGAGTGAAACATTTTTATTTACGCACCTCACCCGTCATCTGCACCCACTCACTGCCATCTTTGGTTGCACATCCCTTCCTCCTTAACAACGCCAAATGAACTGGTCCCGACCGGTCTCATCTAAAAATTTAACTTCCGATTTTCAGGCACGCGATTCGAGATAGCATAGCAACAATACAGTTTTTTAAGAACCATAACATGAGTCTGAAAACGTTAAACGAACACTGTAAAAGTTACCTTCAATCTGAGTTACTACCGTCAACATCATCGCAAGACTTTACGCTCGAAATCCCATTCATTTCGCACGGGGTAAGTCAGAAACAAATTTTTTACATCTAAAAAAACGTATATCAAACATTTCTTTTTACTAGACCCTCTCCATTGCTTGATCTTTAAACAACCAAAGACAGTTTTGTATACAGATTTCAAAAAAAATCAAAAAATGCCTCGTAGAAAGTCACCCCGCAAGTTACAAGAAATTTGCGTCTCAGTCGCCGGCGACCTTCTCCGAAAAGTAAACGAAAAAAGACCAACTGAAGAAATGATTTACCCATCGGGACGTCAAAGCCCCTTCCTTTGCTGCCCCGCAACTATGATCCAAGATATAATAAACTACCTGGGCCAATCGGCGAAAAACAACGACAAAACAATCCACAAACACGTGCTTCAACTACTTCTCTGCCGCTGCCTAGAAAACCTTGACTTAACCTCTATCCGAATCAACGAAAACGAACTCTCACACGTACTAGACCTAATCAGCCCTCACTCTGCCAACTTACAATCTCTACAAATATTCGCTGAGGGTTTCACCACCGAAACGCGAGAACAATTCTTCGAACTCCTCACCAAGGCAAACATCACTCCCGTTTTAAACAACATGGCCCAAAACTTCAACCGAATTACTCAACTAAACCTGCATAACCTCTGCTATGACGAACTACTCAGCGTAATCGGTGAAAACTGTCCTGAACTTGTCATCCTCAAAGCTATATCGGAGAATATCACCGATTCAGGATTAATACACTTATGTACAAATGGGCGCAAACCGGCGGCGGAAGATTTTCAACTCCGCTGCCAGAAACTGCAACACATTTCCCTGGACCCCCGCGCCGAAAAGATAACTCATATAGGGATTCTAGCTCTCCTAACACATTTACCCGTCCTTAAAAACATCGAGGGATGTATAATGGGCTGTGTTTTAGAAGAGATTTACGACACGCGCGATCCGAGTGTTTATAACAAAATAGAATACAAGTTAACGCACTACATGTACGATTGGCGACGAGGGAAAAATGATAGTATCGGAGCGATGAAGTTGGCCCTTAAAACGTGTCCCTGGATCACCAATTTGAAGTTACTAGAACCGACAGACGAAGCGTTAACTCAGTTGGGTGGGTTGACGTGTTTGACGTCATTGATTATTATTTCTTATACGAATCAAACGAGTTTCGAGGGCGGTGTGTTGCCATTGTTGCAACAAGCGGGCAAAAACTTAGTCAAGTTGTGTTTGAGTTTGAATAAAGTCGATTTGGCGTCTATTGATTGGGCCTGTCCTAAATTGGAGGTTTTGGATTGCTCCAATGTGAGGCAGATATATTCGCAAACTGAATACAGTAAAAATCCGTTTAGTAATTTACGGGATTTGATTTTCCATGCGAATTTGCGCACGACGTTGAATGCTGAAACGTTGAAGATTTTGTTGTCGAGTTGTGTCGATTTGGAATCGTTGTATGTTAGTTATTGCAATAGTTTGACTGATCAAACGTTGGATGAGATTTTGGAGAGGAATCCGTTGATTAAGTTGCAGAGTTTGCATTTGATGTATGTGGAGAGGTTGACAGCTGTTGGGATTGAGACGCTTGTTCTACGGGAGAGTGATTTAAGGAAACTTTGGTTGTTTAATGTATCAGGTAATCATAAAGCTACATTGAGACACGTGAAGGAGATTGTTCACCAGATGAATCTCGAGCTGGAAGTGAATGATGATATACGTTAATACGCTGTATTTTTTTTTTAAAATTATTAGTTTTGCTTGTTAATAAAATAGCTGTTTTTGTTATAAATATTTTGTTCAGATTGATTTGATTCTTACCGAAGATGTTTCGCCGCCTGATGACTTTGGGTTTAGCTTGGAGTATTATAAGGTTGAAAAATTGTCGCCGGTTGCTCTAGTAAAAAAGGAGTTTATTGAAGCATTTGTTAAGAAAGGTAATGATCATTTTTAAGGGGAGCTTTCGCGACCTTACTTACAAAACTTGTACAGGGTGCACAGAAAATTTCTTGGGTGTTATAAATGTTCTGCACATCCAGTGTTAGATTAGTTCGTAGGTTATTGAGTTCAAAGAGTCAATTTGCGAAATCTCCCTATTTATTTATTTAAATAAAACATTAATACTTGCCACTTTTGTAGGGAATATGTATCTGATGTCAATAGATACAAAAATAGACATTCACAATTGCATGGTCATTTATCCTACAGGTGAGTTTTCGATTTTTTCTTCGATATTTTATCTTATTTTTGTCAATATTTTGTAGGTGAATTGATATTACATTTGGATAAAAACACGTATGAAGAATTGGGCCTGCAAGGAGAAGCAATTACATCAAAAACTACACAAAAACTCCCACAAAAATATGGTAAACACAATCATTAATTAAGAAGCTTGCGCAGGTTGACTTATACAGACCGTAATTCAAATCTTCAAATGCTATAATTATCACGTATTGCATTTACGTTAAATTAATCTTTTCCCCGATTCTTGTTTAGTTGTCACTATCGATTTGGTTGCCGATCACTTCACAGCTGGAAAACGAAATTACGACCGAGTTTTTGAGAGACTTACTGCACGAAAGGACTTGAAATTTAATTGTCTTATTGCGTGGGAACCTAAAGGTTGAACAAAGTTGTTTGATAATTTAAATTCTTGGAATGTTAAATTAATTTACCATGATATTTTTTCAGATACAAAAGTCTGTCCGTCTTCTATAGCAGCTTACTTCGAAATTCGTGCAAAATTAGATGTTCATTTATGTAACGTTAGCGACAAACATAAAAGCAAGTTGTCTTGTCCCGTACCCAAATTACAGCCGACAGAGTTAGGCAACTTTCAAGACGTTTTCGACTGGATTGGTTTCATTACGAATGATACGGACAGGTAAAGATGAAATCGAAACTGATTTAAGAGCTTATCTTAACTTTATGGTCTTCGGTCAAAATAATTATTTTGCCCAACCGTTATGAGTTCCTAAGTTGATATAAGTTAAAACATAAAGTCTTTAAGTCAATTCGTTAAAACGAACTTCTTTACACACTATAAAGTAACAAATTTTATGCAATTCTTTCAGTGCCTCTGTTGGCAGTTTTGTGAAGGAATTTTTGTCGGAAATGCCAGTGAGTGAATCACAAAGAGTAAACTGTATTCAGTGGCGAGGGTTCCTTACAAGAAATTCGTTAGACACACTCTTCAAAAATTTACGGTCAGTATAACAAAGTGAAAAAAACCAAATGTTAAGCTGGTTCACATCAGAATCATGCAGAAATGATGCAAAGCAATAATTTTAGTTTGCCAAGCGAAACTGGCGAACTCTTCCCCACACATTGGTGGTAAATGTGATTATTCTTTTACGCCATTTCTGCTATTATTCAACGGGTGAACCCATAGTTTAACGTTTCATGTTTTACAGGTTGTCGCTTAGTAAGAAGCCACTAACTTGGATTGTAGCTGTCATTCACGGGTTTGACGACATTCCCCATGTACACAGCATTGCCAAAAGTCATAATTTTCACCAATCTGCAAACAATCTGTTAGGATTTGTATTATTTTCAGACGGCCATAGTTGGAAAATTACCCCAACTAATGGAAATAAATTAATATAACGAAAGTGTACAAACATTTGAATAAAGATACTTACTACTACTCCTCCTGAGTTAAAGTTTTTTAAAGTTGTCAATAGATGGCAAGCCCTCCTGCGCGCCCATTTCGCTTTTCATCAATATGGCCGAACTTCCCACATTAGGTGATCACTGCAGTGTAGAAACGTGTAAACAAATAGGTATTTATCACTTAAAACTCACTGATGACTGTAAATCTAACAACTGAATTATTATTTTACAGATTTTTTACCTTTTATTTGCGACAGCTGTCGAAAAACATTCTGGTAAGCACTCGATGCTAACTATTTACATAGACAGAGTTACAAAAAAAAAATATGTCTATGTTTTTCCATAGATAATATAATAAAATCCATTGTGTTAAAACACCTAGTTCTCATCACCGTACACCGGATAAGCACAACTGCGATCGATCATACGAAATTAACAGAGATGGAAGCTCATCCAATCAATTCAACCTTATTTATTACCCTTGCACGTACGACAACTGTAAAAATAAAGAGTTAGTTCCTATGAAATGCAGTTTCTGTGATAAAAACTTTTGTATGAAGTAAGTTACTCGTCCTATAATATTTTGTCAACTTACATAGAAGTTTGTTTTTGTAGTCATCGAATAAGTGAAGATCATGGATGCAGGAAATTGTCACAACCAAGCGCTAATATGAAGTTAGGTAATCTCGTTTATAACTAGGTCGGGTCTATGTAATTAATCAGGAATTATTAAATTGCAGTAAACGAACCAAATAAATTACCTGAACCGCCTAAGTCTCGAGGTCGAAAAAGTGAGAAAACAGCTATGAAAGTAGCCATCATGAAACTCAAAATGAAGGCTGTGGGAGATAACTCAATCCCACAAGTTGATAGAAGATATTTTCAAGTGATTTTACCTGATTCTAAGGCTCAGCCGTATTTTTTTTCTAAAGTAAATTGTGTTAATACCTTAAAGGAATATTTAAAGAACTTAAAAATATTTAAAAATTTTCTCGTAGGACTGGACTGTTGGGAAAGTTATTGATTATATAGCAGAGAAGGAGAAAATACCTAATTACAATAACGTTTCTACAGCCAAAGTAAATATGTACTTCACTAACATTACTATTAATAATTAATATAATTTGTTTCAATATTAGAAGTTACAGCTTTTTATAGTTGAGGATGACTTCGTTCTTCCCTTCAATCAGACTCTGAGTTCTCTGCTTGATGATCGATTACAAGATGGAGCTGAACTGAGGCTACATTAATTTGCATAGTTTATGCTAATAAACCTGAAAATAAACTTGTTTACAAAGCAAAAACAAATGTACCTAACTTACACCATTTTATTTTTTTGTACATAAAACAATATTAAAATGGCAAGAAAATAATGGCACTTACAACATATGCCCTTAGCTTTCATTAGTATCAGAAGTAAATATTTCTTGTAGCATTCAACACTAAATGTTTCAAGTATACCCGTTTAAAAGTGAAATCAACCAAAACACTTTGATAATAGTTTAGAAACGCAATTATTCTGTGAAAATGTTACAAAAAATATTGCAAGTTTTTTGCCCAAAGAATGAAAGAGTGGTCTAATGGGATGGAATTATAGTTAAACGGACAAATCAATACTTAACTTCATTAACCTTAACCCCTTCAGGTATACAATCCGCCGATCCCCATCCTTTACGTAAACGAACATCAGAAGAAAAAATATCCGTCGTCTTCCTCACCTTCACATTCAAAGATCCAATTCTGAGGAAACACACATCCCGTTCTAAAAGAAAAACACAAAATCAATTATTTGATTTTATTTAATGGAGTAAATTTATCTTATTGAAAGAAAACAAGACAATAGGAGCAGTGTGTTCAATGTCAAACTAAAGAAGGGAGAGAGCTCTCAACGAAAAGAATGACCACTAGTGTTGTTGAAACGCACTTTGACTGGATAAGACTTTAAAACTTACTTTCACTAATGGGATGGGTGTCTGTCTGTAGGGGTTGGGGGGGGGGGGCTTAGATCTCTCTAAAAGAGGGAAGGAAGTCCAGTGTGGTCCGATAGAAACAGTGGGCAGTGCGCGTAATGCACAAACTGTGTCGTGCACGCAACCATTGAGGCAGGAGAGCTATAATGGCTGAAATACGAGCGCCGATTATAGTGCAGGCTCTTCTAGATAAGACAGGCCAACTGGTCCAACCGAGCGTGGACCCGAGTGGACAAGTGCAACCCACTCGTACACGGACAATGACCACATAAAACAAAGGAATCCATTAAGTTACACCAAATCTCCCTCGACCCAACTTGAATATGTTTGCCTCGATAAAGGTCCACCTACACTGATAAAACTTTTTTTTTATACAAAACTTTATGAAATTTTTCATACAAGAGGGCTCATTTTCATGATTCCATACTAATCCCAACGTACATAAAAAGGATTTTGTTTTTCCCGTGTAGGGCCACTGAAATTCGCGCTGTTTTACGCGTGTGACTTTGTTCTGTAATATGCACGGCACGCGGGCGTCTCATTAATCAAGAAACATTCTCTTGTCCTCCCCCGCACTCATTTCAACAGCGAATAAAAGCGGAGCATAAATAAAAGGCAGCCGCCCTCTCTTGTCCGAATATTTAATTAAAGAAACAGGGCTTAAGGGAAAAGGAAAAAATTTTAATCAGAGGACCAATTAAATGAAACGACGCGCCCCCACTTTTGCCCTCCGTGGGATCATAAGAAAATTTCATTTTTCAGATTTCACATACCGCACCAAATGAAACCCCACAAAAGAAATGTGCAGGAAAAACGCACCCAAGTCAATTCATCAAGTTGGATAAAAAAAAAATTCACCCAATCAGAGTAGGATCTCTTTTATCACTTGTAACATTTATTGTTGTGGTCACATGTTCCTACGTGTCCAATGAACTTGGAACCCCTTGAGCTTCGCTGGGTTGACCAAAAGAATTACAAGTAGTTCAATTTTTGCAAAGTGACCAAAGAGGAAAACTCCACATGAATTTACAAATATTGATAGAAGAAAACCTTTTGACCTTCTTGGGTTACAGGAATTGAATTGTTTGTTTGTGTACATCGGCTTTAGTAGTTTGCCATATGGTCATAATTGCCACATCTCAATAACAATAATTGAATAACTACAAAATAATCACAGCAAAAGCACTTCACATTTCAAATCATTGCACCACTTAAGAAAATTTTCAAGAAATTAGTCTTACTTTGACAGAAAGACTAACACTTCCACAGTAAAAATGTTACGGTATGGTGAATAAATGTTCAACAAAATTTAAATTTTCTTGCACATCTAACTTCAAAGATTTGTGTGAAAAGTCTTCATACAGCGATGAAAAGAATTTAAACGTAACAGTTATCTCTCAGAGCTCATGTAAATTCCCACTTAATATCTTTATACACCTACTTTACTGCATTTATTCGGCTTGTAAAGTTAAAGTTTCTGCAATAGTCATTGGTGAATAGGGGGAACTTGAAAAAAAAAAAGCCGCCTAATAATCGAGGGAGACTCAGACTAAAGAACCGTTAAATTTCGCAATTTCCTCTTGGAAATTAAAAATTCCAAGCTTTGCTTCTACACGAGTGAGGGAAAACGAGCCGCACAGAGAGAGAGAAAGGAAATTATGTACCGGGAAAAACGGCTTAATGAATACTCCTAATCCACAATTCCAATCCCAGAAGTTTATAAAACAAAGTAAATTGTATGAATGATAGAAAAGACTGCACCACCATCAAGAAACAACGACAAATCATTGTTTTTCTTTGTTTTCTTCTTGTCTCCTCTAAGTAAAATAAAAATGTGCACTCAATAAGAGTTTTTGGGCAAACGAAGGTGGACAGTGCAAAGATGAATTGCTCCCGAGATGGGGCCACTTCCGCTTCCTGCCTGCTCCCATAGGGATTGGGAGCAAAGGGAAATTACCTGCACACAAACAGATTTATCACGGACCAAACAGAGATGCCAATTTGCTACAAACCAAGCAACATGTGCTTTTTGCGCACCCAGCAAGGGAAGGACACGCAATATAAATCACTAGTGCACAAGACACAAGGCTCAACACACTTCCGGTGCACTATTCTGCACGTCTCCTGGGAGTCTCTTCAAAAAAAAAAGAGAGAGAAAACTTCAATTTTGTCAGCCAAAAAGTTGTTGGAATTGTGTTACCTAAATGGATTGAGAGTTTTCTACTAGAGGTTGGAAGAGTGAATAAAACCTTTTTAATAATTTAAGGGATTGTAAAAGCATCAACAAGCTCAAACATCAAATTTGCCAAAGTCAAAGTAAAAGGTTCAAAGTAAAACTCTTTTAATAAGAGATAAACCGCGAAAAATAAGCTTGACTGGTTCGAGCTGACCACACGGCAGGGTGTGGTCACTCAACCGTATTCTCATCAACAGCTGGTGAGAACAAACATCGGCACAAGAGGGCGCTGTCACACCACTCACAGAGGGGACGTCTAAGGGCCTTTATTTTGAAAAGTTTGAGACATCGCATTTTAAGGACGACATAAACTCTATTAATAATACCATTCCAACAAGAAAATATAATATAAAACTACACCATCAAGCAATACAATATGTTCAAGCAACAAAGACATTTTTATACATTAGTAAACACGAAAGTATTTTAGGTAAATCTTTAAGAGTAGTTTTCTTTTATGCTTGAGGAGTAAATGTGTTCTTTTTATTAATATCATCTTAGCTAGTATGATAAACTATGAACGAGATAATGCGCGATAATCTCAGAGCGGTCATTAGGCTAATGTTTTTTAGGAATGAGGTGAGGGTAATTTCCATAATTTCTTTTTATGACCCCAGCACTAAGTACGAAGATCTTGTACCTCTGGGGATTAAAGAGAGGGAAGACTTTTCTTTCTCTTTTTTTTCATCTGCAAGTTGCAAGCATAATGAGCAAGCTGGTGAATTATTTAGTAAATAATAAAGAAAGGTCCAATAAAAAGCAAGAGACATGGCGAATTTTACTAACAAACTTTTGCAAGGAACAAAAAAAAAGAATTCGCATAAAAAAAAAAGCTTGATGTCATTCTAATAAGAAAAATAAAATTAATTGTCAAAATTGTCAATAGATGGCGCTTTCTGTACCATTATCATTGACAAAGCTAGGAGCAATTTTTGCTTCCCTAACTTTTGTTGTTAAGTTTTACATTATACTAAGACCCTTCGTGTGTATAACCTTTGAAACAGCTGTCGACATTAAACTCCATCAGTTTTACCTTTGATATATTATTACCTGTTGTTTTATATACTGACTTTTTATTTCCTATGATTCAGCTAGAAACCGTTTTTTTCTATTTAAATAAAATAATGGAGTAACTGTCAAATATTTGCATTCATCATGTCTGTGAATATATTGAAGAAGGGGGAAAGTTAAGGGTAAAGTGGTCCAAAATATTGTCTGTATATATAAAAATTTTTGAGTACATGTCACAAACAACTGGCGCCAAACGATGAAAGGAGAGGGAGAATTTACTGACAAAGTGAATAAGTTATGACGTGTGAC
This sequence comes from Pachymerium ferrugineum, assembly GCA_034686365.1. NCBI lineage: Eukaryota > Metazoa > Arthropoda > Chilopoda > Geophilomorpha > Geophilidae > Pachymerium > Pachymerium ferrugineum. The sequence continues at coordinate 20,944 of JAQGAS010000534.1, read as the reverse complement.
GATAAAAATGTTGTGATCACTTGCCAGCAGAATATGGTCAGTGCAGATGTCAGAATTAACCCACAAAGGAAAGGAGGGGGAGAAGAAGGGATGTTGAACCGAGTATATGGAAGCGAAACGGAGCAAATAGCTTTTTGCTGTTGGGCAAATTGCAGCCTCCGAGCTCATAGTGGTCGCTCATCCCAGGGGGTTTCTGACGGGTGTCCGTCCTTGTCGATTTGGACTTGGAACGGGCAAGGGGATTTAATAATCGCAACGTTTGACAAGCGTCTCACAAGTGATGCAATTTTCATTATTCATTATATGTATATATATAGATATGTTTAGGTGTACAGAACCCCCTTTTTATAATATAATAGGGGGTATTCAAAAACGCTTGAAAAATTCGTTAATTCATGGACAGTCCAAGTTATCAGTGTTTGTACACTGGTATGCATGCAAGTTTTTAAAAAACATTACAGTTTGTCAAAAGCAATGTGTTGTAAAAAATATGTAAATAAAAATTTTGTTTTCACTTACCGGTCACTTTCCTTTGATTCTGCAAACCTGCGAAAAGAGATTAGATAATATGTAAAAATTTTGAAACAAAATATTTAAAAAATTTAATGCGTTACCATATTAGAGACGGCGCTCGAGCACGTAATGTAAAGGAAAATGAGAAAAGAAATGACGTAATTAAGTTTAGATGACACTTCATTTACAGATTGGTCTTTATAACAAAATTAACAGTGCTAAATAGGGACGGAAAAGTGCTTAGTCACCACTCACACCCTGTTCGCATCCTACTGAGATGAAAACTAATTATCCTGTGTAGGCATATGAAAGTTGAGTAGAGTGGATGTTTAATTAGCACTTGTACTACAAGCCCAAAGAAAAAAAAAAGAAAATTGTCAATTTCTTAATATATATAAAACAATTTCATATATAAAATTTCAATAAACAAAGAGAAAATGAAAATGAATTAACTGGCCGTTCTTACATAAATCAATTATTTTTTCCTTTCGCTCTGCACGGTTGAAGTCGAGGTCATGTCAAGTCCCTCTGGTGTTGTCGAGTGGACTTTTGCTCACATTTGAACCGTTGTAGTGGTCGTCTTTAAGATCACAACCCTATCCCTCAATCTTAATAGCGCTTATTCTGGTTCTAAAGAGCGGGCTCAACATTCATTATGATTGCCATTAAAATGCGCTGAGTCGAGTCCCCATTCCTTTATCTGCTCAATTACGAATGCTGATGCATAAATCTCGTACATGCGGGCCGCCATGTTAATTATCCATTTACTCCCGACCTAAAGGACTAAACAAGTTCAAATGTCTTAAATGAATAGGACATTTTGAAATTATATAGCTGCTACTTTACACAACCCAATTTAATGTAGTAAAAGGTTTGTTGAAATTATCTTTCGTACACTTAAGGCGTAAACACTAGTTATGTTTCGTCTTAAAAAAATTCTAATATTGATATTCTTAAAATTTCTTTGCGAAAGTGAATTCAGTATACTGCAATCTCAACAAATATCATTGCGTATTGCCTAAATCGTTTTAAGGAATGCTTTAACTTGGGTTCATACCTGTGTTCACATAAGACGTAACGTAACAGACTTAAGTTTGTTCACATCAAAATTGCAATGTGAAGGTTGAGTTAAGTAAATCGTAAATCAATAATGCACCCATTTCTAAATTATGTTACGGTACGTTATGTTAAGTTCACAGTAGGATGTATTGTGGGATTTAATTAAGGCTTACTTAGAAGTTTTAACTTAAAAAAAAAAGTTAAATTACATTATGTTGTTTAGCTAATCAGAGGTAGCCTTTGCCTGACTGGCTGCTGACCTTCCTGTTACTTAAATAGTTTTTAACTTTTAGCCGTTCAATATACAATAGTATTGGTGTGAATCCGCCTTAGAGTTAAAAACAATAATTATAAACGAACTTTTTAAAGTTTAACTTCTATTATTAAATTTTCTGCAATTTCAATTCTATACGCTGACCTAAGTAATTGCGGCATTAAACTCCACTTCTTTATTCTATCAAATATATATTATTCACAATTACACAATTGATTACCATAAATTTCTATCTTGCGTATTTGGCAAGTCAAATGACCACTCGGATAAACGTTTATCTGAAGGGTAGGGGAGAAAGGACGACAATGGTCACCCCTTTAGTTATCGGCAACTTTTCCCTCCCAGGATGATAAATGGTGGTGATAGGGAAGTTGAGGGTGGGCGGCCATTACGAGGCAGTATATTTTGAGCAGCCAATTGAATCAATTGACCTCTGCCACTGATAAGCGCCACCGCTGCAAACATGAGGGCCCCAACTGGTCATGTGCTTGACCATTTATTCAAGAGGAGACTCAGCATGAATATCAACTGACACTGCACTTTCTTACCTTATAAATAATAAAAGTTTGTCATGCGACCACTATCGGCCATTTTAATACTAGCGCGACTTGTAAAACCTGATGCCGGTTTATAATTCAACACAAACGAAATATTTGTAGCTTTGGTATTATAATTAGTATAGAGTTAATCGTCGCGAAACGATAAACAAACTCGTCTAATATTTCTTAATGAATCTCTACATTAAATTATTATCAGGTGAAAGTTAATTACGTTCAACCTCCGCCTTTTCTAATATCCAGATGTCTCCTAAATTTTCATTTGTCGTTCGTTTAATTCCGTCAATTTCAAGACGCGGTTTATGAGATGCAAAGCGTTTAAAAGCCTAAAAAAATTATTTATTAAAAAAAAATGTGCTATTAAAAAACATTTTTTTTGACTTCCATTAAACTTCACACGTGGCATCAATAAAAGGTGGAGCGCATTAGAAAAAATAGCGAAACATTAAGTCGGAAAAAAGTACGGAAACATCCATCACGAGAGTGGCTATCAGTCGCTCTTTCTTCACCGGAAGTGAAGGGTGGGCACAAGTACTCAATCATGTTGTCCCTCATTACACCGTAGGCAACTTCAACGGGGTGGTAAACAATGTTTTCCGCCAAGTTGGTGCATTAACTAAAGAGTTTTTAATGTTTAATAACGTAATGAACGGAACGACAAAAATGAGGTGTTAAATTAGGCCTAATTGTCTCGCTTTTCAACCCCCTGTATTTGTGTGGGAGCCTTTCAATTACGGTCCCTTATCTGGAACTCATCAATCACGTGGGAAATTATTTTGTCACAGGGTGACTTGATGGGTCATCACGCCCTTGTTATCAACAACCCAAACAAATGCGCATCAACTGCCTAATGTTCAAACACTCCCGTCACATCGTTCCCTTTTATATATGACAATCCCGGCACACAGCCCCCTCTAATTTTAACATCTAACTCTTCAAAAAATAAATGAAAGTATTGAATATAAAACTAATATAGAAAAAAAAAAAGATGGGGACTAGTAGGGGAGAAAAAAGTGTAACATATCTCCCCCTTTAATCCCCAATGGCACTACCAGCTGCATTTGACATGCACAACCATTTGTTTTCCATCAAAAAATGCTGCCATCATTCTATGTTCATCTAAAACTTGGCTATAGTCCAAATATTGAAAACACTGGGAAAAAAGTAAGAGATGGGGGAGGGTTGGTGATGAAGAAAAGAACTGGTTGCTCTTGTATGAGTTTGATATCTGCATTTTCCACTATTAGTCAGAGATGAGTTGGAGATAGAAAAAAGGGTTAGTTGGGGTGAGAGTTGGAAGGGAGGGGGCGATGAGTAAAGTTCAGATGCCACTCTGCAGTGATGATGGGTGATTACAGATGCGCGCGGGGGCTGGGGGTTGAGTGTTTGGGGGGAGGAAGGAGCCGCAAAAAGCTGCGAGGCAAGTTGATCTCTTGCAAATCAGAGACACCGCCAATATTGGTGGGCTCTCCAGCCCCATAATGCTCAGATAGAGGGGAAGAGGGAAAAAAACGTTTTTTGTTTGCACCAAAGCCTCAGATTATCAAAGAAAACTCTGCCTCAAGCTCCCTGTATCGCAGTTAAGGGGAGGGGGAAAGGGAGAAAGAAATACAAACCAATCTCAATTTGCTTTCTTTCTACACCCAAAAAAGATAATTAACCTGGGAGGGGCAAAAGAAAAAGTTTTTCAGGGTGCAAAGACAACTTTTTGTTTCTATTTTGTCAGTTGGATCTAACTATAAAAACCGAAGGGTGCATTTTGTTGTATTGTAGGATTTAATTAAGGAGTAATTATTTGACAAACTTACATTATACTTGGCCAATTTTAGGCTTAAAATATAGGATAAGTCGAAACAACCAAGACACATTGAAGTAATGCAGAAATGACTAAGATCTTTTTGGAAAGTACTGACATTTCTCATCAATTTTGCGTCTTGTCTACATTACTTCTAATGTGAACCTAGCTTGAACTAGATACTAATAGCTTTACCAGCAATCGTAAAATAAAATTTGACGTTCAGGGCCATAAATTACCAAATAGGTATTTATTTATGGTCTAGTACTAAACAATATATCCGCCCTTGATCCAAAACTGCATCAACTATTATTGCACTGTACTATACAATAAAAATTTTGCCAAACTTTGTAACCTTTTAGGAGTAAGCTTGTTTGCCTAATTTCCTTAAAAAAATGAAAAAATTTCTTTTCTCTAGAATATTATTCATTTTTTTTTTTTAGTGGTGTTTGCCTTGAGTTTAGAAGTTATCTCGGTTCATTACTCCCACTATAAACTGAAGCAGTGAAATGGAATAAAAGTGTTCCACGTTGTGAATAGAAATGTATCATTCATACGTTTGAAACAATCGACGTAGATTAAGTTAATTCAGGCGCCATTATGGGTCGGAGGGAAGAAGGGAAAGCCATTTGGTCCAAATTGCCTAAATTTTTCAACAGCCGCAAAAAAAAACACATCTTTTCTTCTTTCTTTTTTTCTTGCCTTGATATGACTCGTAAAGGAACGCTTAAGGCTAAAGAAATATGGCAGAGAGGAAATGTGAATAAAAAGAATGAAAATGAAATATTCTGTTTTGAATGCGGCCTAAAGGAAAACGAAATAGAAGAATAAAAAAAATTTATTTTTCATAAGTTCTGCACTACTGATATACAAAAAGTAAACAAATCGCATTGAGATATTTTTGAAACAACCCAACAAGATAAATTGGTTGGGCCTATTCCAACTCGCCATTTATCTAACAAAATGATTCAAGTAATACGAGTAAATCAAATTGAGAATTCTTTTTCCCCTTTAGACATTTTCCAAATATTGGGAAAATCATATTTCAATCACCACTCGACTATTCATAATTTTTAAAACCTTCAGGGGAAGAAAAATCGAATACTGAAAAAAAAAACCCGTAAAATTGAACATTATTTCACGCCTAAAGAACAGAAAAGTGGAATATTCGAAGCGCATTATTCATAATCCCTAACCCTCTACTAGACCAATCAATAAAAGTTTAATATACAAAATAAATCTCCGTAAAATTAAAAATAAAAACACTGATGTTGCAATGTATTCATAAAAACACTCGAGTTTTCGCAAGAGCATTTTTTTATACTACACTTTCACTTTACCATTATAAAACTACAAATGGATATACTGTATAACCAATTGGGGAATGTTTTTAGTAGCCATCTTGTTTTAAACAATGGTAATGCGAAAAAGTGTCTATTCAGTGCAATTACCTTTTATAATTCACCTCTCAAATGTTGGTTCGTATTTGTGTTCACATCAAAACGTAAAGTCACACTGCACCAAAACTGTTAGCTTGGATAGCACTCTACGTGTTATGGTCAAAACCAAGTGAAAAGAGCAAGTGCCGGAACTGGTTTAAGTTCTGTGAATGATGATTTGTAGGTAATTAGTTAAAGTCTGGTGTTAAAATGGCTTTAACCCACCTGATTTTTACACCAAATGAATTTATTGATGGCACAATGCAATACGACTTACTTAAATGCGTTCGCCATGTTTGATCTGATCACACCATCTCGCGGCAATGATATGAAATGGGTGGTGCGCTTCTGATGAGCTAGCCGTTGCAAATGTTGCATGTTAATTACAATGGGTTACACCACAAAATTATTTTACATTTGGTGTGAACACAAATATTAATTTGACCTTATAGCAAGTTTATATCAATAAGCTATTCAACTGCTCACATTTCCTACGCGTGCACAACTGTTGTTGCAGTTAAAAGTTTGATTTATGTTCACACTAGTCGTTCAAATTGGAAATATGTAAAGGAATATTTCTGATTGAAGACTAATTCTACGTCATTTATTAAACTTTGCAGATATCTGCGCATATCTGCACTTCCTAGCTTTCTTTCCTTCCCTTAATACATGTTTTATATGTGACGTTTTCTGCGCAACAATAAGAATGAATCTAGCTTTATATTTCGATACCAGTGTAAATAAATTCAATATTTGCACAATGTTGAAGCTGCGATAATGAAAATGGCCATTTTCATTATTTATTAAGAACATTCTGATTGGTAGTTCTTGTTTTATTGTAACACCTATAGACGTGTAAGTATAATTATAATTACAACCTAAGACAAGTTTATAACGTAACAAAATGAATACTTGATATAACAAAAATTAGCGATACTGGTCAAATGTTTCTGTTTTGAAAAGAAGTATAAGAAATTGATGGTTTGGCAAGTTGACGTGTGTCAAATATGTTTGAATACGAGGCGAGCTCTCAATCAGCAGGTGCCTATCTTTTCCTTCACTGATGCGAATCCCTAGCAATCAGAGTGCGTTAGTTTTCTTTCCCTCGTCGTCGTTCAGTTTGTGGCCATTCATCGCCTCTCTCATAAATGGAGAAAAATTGGAAAGACAGAGGGGCGTCTTCGACTTTCTGTCATTTTCTTTGAGCGCAGCTGTCATCTATTTGCCAACTAATGCGAATCTTTCATACTCAAGTGTTCTTCATACAACCCATTGCATTTATCATCCTATAAAAATTCCCTATTTTTCTTTTCCCCTAAATAATTATCCAATGACATAACATATTTTTCTTTTTTCTAACTACTTTTAAAGAAGTTTCTTGATAGACCCAATCACCAGTCTTCACACTCAAGATAGAATTGAACGTAAGATGTGAAAGTAGGCACGCGTGATTCCTCATTTGACCCAGCAGGTGAGGCTTCACGAAACAGGTAAGGTGAAGGGTCACGGGAACTAAGGGATTGATACGAGGAGGAACACGAAATGGAAGAGAAATCAGAGTCTAGATCAATATAGGATACGAATGTGGGTTCAGGGCCTTCTACAACTACAGGGATCACATAGGAATTTATTACAGAAAGAGAAAAAAGAAAAAAAATGATATTAAAATTTACAAAATGAAAAAACTGAAATGGTTAAAACATGCAAGGTTAAAAGTCTTCAAACAATGAACTAATCAAAAGGTGTAATTGTTAAACAAATTTTAACTTCAGTTAAAATTCTTTAACAATGAACTGATGCAGGCGGTTAAGTTTCTTCAACTATACATGCACTAATATATACAAATTGTACAGGAGATTCACAGCCAACTGAAAAAATCTTCAGAAAAAGCACCTAAACCAAAGAGATAAATTCAAAATAAACAAAAAGACACGAAAACTTGCACAAACATGCGTTAATATACATAATTTAGTAAATTAAAGATAGTTAACGAGTATTAGTTTTTTATTCCATGCAACTTTAGTTAGGTTATTATTAAGTACAGAAGTCATTTACACGTCTTAAAAAACCCTGAGATTAATTAAGTAGTGAAACTTATGATTATTAAGTTTCTTGTTTTAAGTAATTAACATTTCATTAAACTTTTTAAAAGATTTTCTATCCCAATAAATATCACATTCTCTCACGTAAGTATAATCACAACCAGCGTCAAAATCATAAAACAGAAGCATTATTTAACCGCAATTAAATGTAAGACATTGGGCGGTTTTTACGCATGCGCGTAGACAAGAATAAACTGCGTTCAGCTGACTGCCCTCTATCACGCATAGACATAGTTAAAAGTGTAGCTCGTCGCCATTTTGGTGGCGGAGTAGGAGGTGGAGAAGTACAAGATTCCTTACGTTGTTGTTCTTCTTTCTCTTTCTTAGCGTAATCCTTGAATAACTGCGTTGCCTTTTTGCCGCTGTAATCCCTTAAATTTTGATCGGCACCTGGAAAATATATTTATTACTCTATTTAAATGTCTATTCATTACTAGCAAGCAAAATAAAAACACGAGTTAGTGACGTCACAATCTATGCAATATGGCCACTCGAAACAGAGGCCATTCGCTGGGTTGGACGTGTACGTTATATCAAAAAAATCGGTATTTACAGTTCGAATGTTTACAGATCGACTGGTTTCACCCCAAAATTGAGTTGCACTTAAACAAGAAACCCATCAAAACGAATGGGCAAACTTTTAATTTAAAGTTTCACTCATAAATAGTGAGACAAACATGGCGGACAGCATAACGAAAAATAGAAAAACTCATTATCCGTCAACTCTAATCATTATAATAATAGACGTTAATGTTAAAAACTGCATCTAAAATAGAAAACTCGTTCGGCTAATGTTAAAGCTATAAGCAGGGAAAGAAAATGGTTTAATAACCATTGGCTCTACCTCGTAGGCACCTTTTTAGTTACTACTTTGAGTTATGCATGATCATCTTAGTAGCCACTAGAGACATTAAGTTTAATTTCTATCTTCCCTTCCTTCATTATGTTAATTTTTAACACCTGCCAAATTACTTTTAACTGCAAGTGACAATAAACTTTTCAATAATTCAAACGCTGTGAGTAAAAGAGGGGAAAAAATGGCTGCTCGCAATGACACATTTCTAGTTAGCAATTAGCCTGGATGCCAGTCAGTGCAACCGAGCCGAACGGTTTGTCTGCATGTTTCTGTCTCCGCAAAAAAGATGGTGTAACTGCAGTAGGCATGAGTAATTGATAGACTAATCAGTGGAATTGACACTTAAGACTAGTCAGACAGTTTCAAGACATTCCCAAAAAGAGGGGGCTCCGAAACACACTAATTTGTCGCTTACTGAAAATGGATAAGTGAGTGATGTGCTACTAATTCTTGCTAATACCATCCGACAACACTCTTTTTCCCAGAGAGACACAAAATTAAAAAAAAATAAAAGAAAAAAAAAATTCACTTAATTTTTCCATCCTCCTAACGGCAAAAATCAACACTTGATTATTTTTGATTTTTGCCAAGTGGTAATCTCTTTTGCTACAATGCAGAAATTGGATTAAGAGACACTGTTGTGTTTTTGTTCCTTCAAGAAGTCGTTAATGGAACAACACAAAACGGTCCAATCAGAGGCCTTTCATTAGCTCATGCTTCATAGATCTAATTGAGCCATTAGTGTGTGGTTCGACACGGTTTCACATTCAACTACTGACAAGACCCATTAGCCTAAATTAAAGTGCTGTGACATGGCTACCCAAGAGATCCCAAACCTTTTGACCCCCTCACCAAAAGAGCAAGACATCCTTGAATCAATGGGCGTGATAATTAGAGAAGCAACTTACCATACGTTTGAATCAAAAGGTCATACACAGCTCTATGATTGTGTATGGCAGCTAGGTGCAAAGGCGTGTAACCCTGTAACGAAATAATTTTTAAAATAACTTGTTTAACTCATCCATTATCAACGTTATAGTAACTCGTAACTTTACTATTTAGTTAAAATGTACATTTAAAAAAAAAAACATATTGTTATTACTCGTTTCTTGCTTTTGTAAACAGATGGCGTTAGTTGTATTGATTTAGTCAAATGACCCTTAGGTTTTTTTGTGTGAACAAATCGATTGCTCGAGTAAGGATTTCTTTTTAGTAATTATCAAATGAAGGTTTTAATATCAAGTTTGTAAGAATAGAGGAAGGAATATTGTAGATCTAATAGAGAAATGAAGGAATATTTAATAAAAAAAGTGAAGCAGCTTTTCATTTTTGTTTCTCAATTGATGTTTGCAGCACGGGGAGCCGTCGACATTGTACCGTGTTTCATAATCAGTTGCTCAACTGCTGAAATTTAATCAAAGTTTCTAATATGCCTCTGGAGGGTAAAAAATGACACGAGGAAACACGTGTGAATATGTATTTGGAACCGGGCAGACAGGAAATTAACAGCCACGCTCTGGCGGCCAACATGTTAAATTAAATTTTGCCAAACAAGGGGGATCTGTTGTGTGGCATATGCAAACTGTCATCTGACACCGACATAAACGCAACACAAAAGTATTGAAAACTTGTAACATCTTTTGCGCAAGTTTGCCAAACTTGACTTTTACAACTATTTTTTTATAGTGACAAGATTGCTAGTCAACAAAATTGCAACTTTCATGTCTTGCTCGATAAAACTTAATGAAGTTATGCTAAAAAATATAAAGCAGAAAAATGGCCTTGCCCTTTTATGACCAAATTGGTAGACTACTACAAGATATAAATTTTTCTATTAGTAGTTACATTAAACTAAAAGTTCCCGTTTTTCCATTGTATTATTTTGGGCATAGAAAGAGGCAAAGAACCTGGAGATGTTAATCTTCTTGCTTGATTAACAGCCATTTTTTATCATTTGTCTATTCATTTCTGAGTGCTTGAAGTGGTATAAATAGCATATGCTAATAGAAAATGTTGAACTTTAGTTACATCACTACCAATAAACCTAATTTCTTAGTCATTGCTGTTTACTTTGTTTGCACATATGGTTTGTTATACAATCTTATATAAGTCTGCAAAGTGATGACTAACTTCTTCGTATAAATAAACTTACTCTCTTGTTTTTTTGCATGTCACATATAGTATTCATTGTTCCTATAAAATGTACTATCTCGCTACGTAGCCAACTTTTGATCTGCCCTATTCAGAATGTAGAGTAATATCTCTCTCTCTCTTTAAGTATATCAACATATCTGTATTATGCACTAATTGGTAGCCTTAAAGCGATACTCCCTTGCTATTGAATTTGAAATGCCAGAACCGTCACTCGTCAGCATAGCAGTAAGCACAACTGGCATCTGCCATCTGTTCACAGCCATTTTTTTAAATTCTCCCATCACATACTTTTCAACAAATTTTCTTACATTACAAAAACATTTTTTTTTCTAGGACCGCACCAAATGTGGTCCGATATTAATGCGCGGACGTGTTGTCACGTGGAGCAATTTTGAAGCAGTTACAAGAAGTGCTGAAGGTTGAGGGAATGTCTTTTTATTTATCCCCTGCCTCGCTTTCACTGCTGATTCGAGCATAATAACGACTCGTGTTCACATAGCAATAATTTCATGCCAAGCATGCGTTCAGTTTGCGCCAGGAATGTAGCGATTTCGTGTCATGTTGATGTCAGCATTTATTTGCAAAGAAATTTATTTATTGCGTATTCTTGGGAATAAAGTTTTAGCGGCAACACAGAGGATTTGTTCGCAAACTAAAATTCACCCATAAAACAACTGCAACAGCAATCAAACACTTGTGCCAAACGCTCATTGGCCGCCTGCTGCAATTTTCCGCAAGAAATTTACCAGCCAACATTTGCATAATAAATGCATATTCTACAACACTCCAGCTTTCTCAACACACAACTGGTACTTTTCTTTTCATACTTATTGGTATTAGTTTTTAGATTTTTACAACTACGCACTGACTTGGTGTCAGTGTATGGTCTCTTCTTGTAATTAACTTCTTGTGTAGATGAATTTTCTTATTTTTATATTTACACAATTCAAATTCCAAATTGAAAACAATGCATTGCAAACTTCTTTTTAGGGTCCACTTTAAAACAAAAAGATGGCGTAGTGAAAATGGTTGAATCGGCAATGAAAATTCTGCGCAGGTTGCAAAAGAAAATGGTGTGAATTTGAGTAGACGGTATTTTGGGCGAGTGCCCAGCCACTTGAACAAGCACCGGGTGAAAAATGACACGTGCAACACGCTCTGTCATCTGCTTTTTGCGAATACAATTGCACTTGGCCGAGTATTGCGCTGCTATACCCAAAATGATAGATAGGATTTCGCGTCGCCCTCTTATCTCGTGACCACAATATGGGCCAACATTTTTCTTACTTTACACAATATCCATTGCCGCTCCACCGGCTGACAGTGCGAGCCGAGAGAACATCAAAAGCAGCGGGAGGATTTCACTATTGTCCACATTTGGCCATATCAAGTGCAGAAAAGATGAGCTTATTGGAAATTCAAATCACCTTCACCAAACAAAGATGGCAACTTTTCATTTTGTCTACAACCGTGTATACCGAGCACTGTATTTACATTTTCACAGAAAAAAAAGGAGATAGGCAAGAGAAAAGGGGACTCAAAAAATTGAATATTTTCAATACAAAAAGAAAATTGAGAAAAATTTAAAAAATGAACTAGAAAATGTAATTGTAGAAAAGTTCTTTTAAAGAAAATTAATTACTAAAAATGAAGTTGTAAACATTTAAAATTGACTGTTCCAATTGTTTAAAAAATAATAATAAGAAAAAGTCATTACTTACACTCTAAATGATGTCCAAATGTAGAAATTGAAAAATAAATAAAATTAGTTACACAAAAATTACAAAATTCGTCAATAACGTGTACTTACAGTCTGGGTTGAATAAAGTTGTAAGGAAAACCAAACATGAAAAAAAAAAAAAATTCCATTAATACATCATCATTAATTCAGCAAAAAAATAATTTTGACAATGTAAAACGCCATTTTAAATATCAGTGAGGTGAGAAACAAATAAAAGCGCGAATAAATCACGAAGACTCGAGATCGGATGCCAGCACCAGAGATTGCCACGACGCTCGTTCCTCGTTCGGGCGTCTGCTCTGTCACGGCTTAAGCCCAGTTCAAAGCCGACTTAAAATACGGCACTTGGTCCTACAAGCGTCGGCGCGTGTACAACCAACTTGCCACAGGAAGAGGCAAAATTAATTGATAGCAGCCACAATGACTCACAATATACCCAGCATAAAAAAAAATTTTGTGCAAAAACATTTTGGAATTTCCCAAAATATAAACAATGTTTAAAATTGCGAATTTCATTTTGTTGTTTTTTTCCCCTTTCTTTTTGTTTCTTTGCAGGTAAAGAGTCACGTGTCATTCAAAAAAAAAAAAAAAAAGTAGTTGAAATTTTCTGTTGGCCCTACTCCTCAATTGGCAATTACATTTCAACTCGAACGAGACCAACATCATTTGAGGCGTTGATTCTGCCGCTTTTTATGAGCTTTTCCTCGGTGCCGAGTTTTAACTGTGAGGCGAGAAAAGAGAAAAGAAAAAAAAAAACTTCTCTTTAGGGAATATAAAAGATCCATTTCTATAGCCGAGCACGATTTGATTTTTGCCTCGATAACAAAAAATAAAAATAAAAAATTTTCCAAATTGATGCAATAAAAAAAAAATTTTTAAGATGGGGGTTAAAATTAAATGAAAAAGTTGAAACAAAAAAGTATTTAATTTCTTAAAAGTACAAGAAAAATATTTTGTCAGATGTTTTGAATAGAAAAAGTGAGTTGATAAAGTATGAGTAATAGAGTGAGTGTGTCGATAAAAAGAGCCGAGAAAAGGCAGTAAGAGTGCCTATTCCTCTCCATTTGAGGAGAGAGAGGCTTTCCCGCTGTAATTTCGCCCTAATTGACAGCAATCGAAAGTGGGCTGCACTGCTTCGCTTCACGCTCTAACAGCCAAATGGGAGATGGGAGCCAGAGTACAGCACTGTCTTTCTCTCGCTCTCATTTTCTCAACCATCTCAAAGGGGAAATTAACATCCTTAAACACTTATACTAACCACTCATCTCGAGGGAGAGAGAGAGAGAGAAAAGAAATAGCAAAAAGTTTCACCCGACTAGATAAACTTTATTTTCTACTCCCGAGCATTTTATTACCCCGTAAGAAAATATTTGACCGTTAAAGAATCATTTTTCACCTATTCAATCGCAGCAATACCAGTTTTTAAAAAGTATTTAATTAGCATCAAACTTAATGCAAGTTGCACTAATTATTGTTTCTAATGTTCTAATAGTGTAGATCGCAACAATGTACAATATTAGTAAATAATTAATTAGAAAAAGTAATTAAAACACTACTGTAAATATTTGAAGTCTCTAGCTCTTAACAATGAATTAACAATAGCAATTTAAAGAAGAAACCTCGTCAAAAAATTTTAATACGGAAGAAATAAACTCACTAGAATTAAGTGGCAAGCAGAACACAGGAATGCATAACGTTTGCAAAGTATGCATTTAATTTAAATAACCAGTGTGAAATTACACATAACCTAGACGCTTAATTTTGCTTGTGTAATATTTCTTCAATTCGAGATCAGTATTGATTATTTTTAAAATAAATTTGTTGTAAATTTTTTTTATTAAATTTCACAATTAGATTATTACACGATGTTATGAAATGGGAAATTACGGCGCTCCCAACCTGCACCGACAATTTTTACATTTATATCTAAACTAATACGTCAAATTATCTCAAGTGTTTGCCCTGCTGCGTCGATTCACTCGGGAACGGGCGGGTGCGTTCAAAAAGAGCGCCCCCTACCGTCATTTTCGAGCGGATCATCTTCCCCGCACAACTTACAATCACGTGTTTACCCTCAACATTTTTCTCACATTTCCGATCACCCACTTCAAAGTTAACCATTTTTTAAACCCAAAATTTAAAAAAATCCAACTTTATTACTCACCCATTAATCTAATCCCAACACTTTTTAAAAAAAATATTTCATATCACGTAATCTTCACAAACCCAAGATTCATTTCAAACAGAAAAAGCAAAAAAATAAATTCTTACCTCTTTAACCCTTAATGTGCTCAAACCAAGAGAGAAAAGGGTAAAAAATGGCAAAACGAGAATGAGGGAGAAAGAAAAAAAAGGAAAAGAAAATCTTTCGTACGCCGTCACCCTGTTAAGCTGAAGTCAATAAAAGGCGGGGAGGCAGAAAAGTGAGACCTCACAACTGAGCCATGAGCGAAACAGCTGCTACCGAGATTTCAGCGCGACCTGCTTATAACGAATCGCCGATACGTTAGAGAAAAAAATAAACTCTTAGAGAATTTAATTCCATATTGTGTAAGAGAATGGAAAGAAAAATAAAGTGGAACGTTGGGCCATGATTCATTGCCGTTCGATTAACCCCGTTAATTAACGGCGCATTAACTGCTAGTGTTGTTAATAAGGAACATTGCTAAGTCGGAATAACGAGGTAGCCGTGGTCGTACCTTGGGGATGTTCAGTAATGGTTTGCCACTTGAAACGTCACTCACACTCCCGCCCTACGACGCTCCATTTCAATATGGGAAAAAGTTTTTTTTTTTTTTTTGAAAAAAGAGAAAAAGATGGGAGTAAAACGTTGTCTGTTTTAACAAAGTTAAAAAATATCGGTCTTACTTTTGTAGAAGCATTGTTATTAAAAAGTGATTTAACTTTGTATTTTGACACAAGGGGAACGATAAATGTTTTCTATATCAAGAAATTTTTGGGAATGTTAAGTTTGGGCTATATTTGTTATTTGTTCCTTTTCAGAAGCGTTTCAGTTAAACTGGTTTAATTCAATTATTTAACACTAGGAATCAACTGGTTTCGTATTTCGAATGTTCATCATTTTAAAGAGAAAACGGTTTTTTCTAAAATTTAATTGTGCAGAAATGTGATATTTGTTTATCAAATAATTTCCAAGCGACGATTTTTATAAAGACCTAAAATAGGACAACTTTAGTTCAGTATAACGTTCAAGACGAACTTAAAAATATATTCGTTCTTTTACTGAAGCACCACTATTAAAAACTGATTAAATTCTATTTTCCAACACTAGGGGTCAACTGTATTGACATTTCTAAAGATATTTTAATTAATTTCTTAAAGGGGAATTGCGGAACGAAATAAAAGTAGTGATAAAAAAAAAATCATCTCTGATGGTGATAAATATGGCGTTGGTTGATGTAGTGAAAAATGAGCATCATAGCGATAAAAACACAACTGACAGCCATGATGATCATTCCGACAAAATTACGCCTTAAAAAAAAAATCTGTCCCTATTGTTTGTGTAGTGAGTTTTTCTTAGTTATTTTTATTACGCAACCATTTCAAGTGTATAAAAATAGAAAAATAAAGAGAGTCGAGTTAAATGGTTGTAAAATTGACAATGTTTCCCCCCAGTGCGTCTCTCATTTTAGAGCTGACAAGTAGCGCGCACGAAAATTGGCGCGAGAAGAGCTTTCATTTGCAAAAACACATCTCTGATTGGCAATTAGAGGAGTGAAGACCCCCGTTTTTACCTCTCTTAAAAAGAAAAATGATCCCCAAATTGAATGAATTACCAACTGGTGGGAAGAGAGAGAAAAAACTATTTCCATCACGCATCACTTTTTCTCATTTACAACGTTAATTAAAGCGATATCGCAACTTTCTATCGTTTATTTTTTATCGCCTACACAACATTGATTTGCATGCGACTATCCGGGAGTCCATTACACGAGCGCATTACATTTCCTTAAAAAGTTTTGAAAAGAGAAAAAAAAATTGACAAGCGACAAATGAAGAAAGAGGACGGAGCGTTTTTACATTCAAATGAACAAAGCTCATTCCCAGAAAGCATTTCGGGTAGTCATATTACTGTATGTAAAAACACATGTGCACGTGTCAACTTTCAGCAGTTTTAATGGTTAATGAAGTCACGTGGTATTAGACAGATTGCGCATTTTGTACGTAAACAACATGATGCTACACAATTTGCGTTTTTTTTTGTTGACCAAGGCGAATAGAGATCCGCAAAATCATCTTTGAAATCTTTTGATTCTTGTCATCAGAGAATTGGCACATTTTGACTATTTTAAAAATTTAAACTGATCAAAAATCAGAGATCTTAAGATTTTGAAAATTTTAGAGTGATCGGCCAAGTACATCATAGCACATCATACGCCTGCGTTTTCGTTTATCACGGACGTCACGCGAAAATGGCAGATTATTACTACTTGGAATTCAGTTCAAAATTTTATGGACAGCAAATCATTTTTTTCCCAAAGTATCGTGGTTTAACGAAATATATAATTCTATTAATAATGACAAGTTTCACCTTTTCTAAATATTGAAAACCTGACGCAAACTACAGCGAAATAATGTAATTTGTTACCTACTAACTACAGTCAAACGTTCTACTTTGAATGAGATATTGATTGTTATTAGATCTTTTGACCTCAGTGAATTTCAATCGGAAAGTTCGACCATTATCTTTCCGATAAGTCAGATCGAACTCCATTTTGTCTATTCACAACTTACGCACACCACGTCCCTTTCTGCAGTTCAGCAAAACTGCAATTTTTTAAATCAGACAAAACAAATTTCTCATTTCGCAGATATTTCAATTATTCATTCCAAAATTGGCCCAAATTGACGTTTACTTAAAATTAGACATTTATAGTCCATTATAAAGTTACGTGCACATCGATTTTTTAAGGAAAAAGAAAACTTCCTGACGTTTTTAGTCACCTCTAGCACGTAAAGTACTTGTCAAACAACAGGAAGTTCGAGTTCAGCCATGTTGGACACGACATCAAGGAACGACCTGAGCTTTTGAGAACCCCTCCCCAGGGTCCGATGCCAGAGGCCAGAGGTGTTTAATTGGAGCGGGTTGCTTTCCGATGACATGGCAGCCCGTCCCTAGAGGTCACCCTCTGGATGTCATCTTGTCACTAAAGGACAAGTTGTCAACAAATGCACCACTGGCCACCAGAGTGCGTTATCCAACACTTTTAAACGTCATTTAAAAAAATATATATAAATAAAAAGCTTTTACTGAGGTGGGGGTCTGAAAGTGAGATGGGTTAAAAGTGACCTCTAGTGAGAGAAAATTGATCGTTTTTTTTCTCGTTTCATAAGGGGGATTTTCTTTCCCTTTTTGCAATTTGAGCAAAATTCCGCTTCATTGAACTTGGCGCCATCTGGCGAGAAAAATTGCAAAACATCAGGCAAAATGGTTGACAAGGGCAAACACACTTGACGTCACGGGGTGTTGATAAGTGGTCAATGTCTTCGGCGTCATGACGCGGTTTGACAGACACGTCCCGGGATTGACGCGTTGACAATAGGGCGTGGGGAAGGTTGGAAGGCAACAGTCCTAATTTCATAGGATTACACTTGGCATGGCTGCGCTGACACCTCTATTTACCGCTTGCTCCAGCCCCTGTCAAAACAGGACCCTCGCTAAGAGGCTTAGAACGAGAAAAGGGAGACAGGAGGACGGCCGCGTCTCTAAACCAGTGGCACGGAAAAGCCACCTTCTCTCCCACCCACCCTCCATCCATATCCCATCAGCCCCTCGTCAGAGTCAGCCTCCGTGTGAGACGCGAGTGAACGCTGATTAGCCATGCGCGTAATCCTATTTTCCGATTGGCTACCACCTCGAGACGAGGGGGCGCTGCCACAACTGCCTGGCGCCCACCTCAACACCCATGCACATCCCATCCCCTCTTACAAAACCCCTTCTGAGAAAAAGTAGAAAACGATACTTTTCAACCGTCAAATTGTTGTGAGTAGTAACGCTTTTATCAATTTTATACTAAGACATTATGTACAATTAAAATGGTTGCATAGTATCAACGTGTCCTAGGGTTAAATTTGATTTTCTGTTTATAATACGATAAAAATATGATCTCAGAGAATAAAAATAAACGTGTCTTTTATAGTTCGAGTTCAATAAACTAATCTCTAAGCAGAACGTTTGGACACCGTCTTAAAGGCATTAATAAAGATTTTTATTGAAGTTACTTCTACTGTTCCTTTATCACCTTTATTTTTCAGACTGTACTATTTCATCTGCAATAACAGAATCTCTTGTCTGCAATAATAATAATACGCTTGTTCCTATAGTAGTGTTCCTATAGTGTTCCTATAGTGTTTCAATAGTAAGTTGCTTTATAATTTTAGGTGAATGTTTTGCATTTATTGGTAGCTGCTACAATGTGATGCCTTATTTCTTATAGCTTGATTGAATTTTAAATATTTGGTTTTTTTCCACTACATAAGTTTGTCTTGCTACCACCGTGTATGACAATAGCAGCTAGTGGGAGCGTTACCTTTATTACATTTTGTCTTCATATAGCTCAGTTGATTTGGAGTATTAGCCCATACATGACATTCACTTCATATGGCTTTAACACTCAGTTTCCTTTATGACTGTCTCTTTTTAGAATATATCTCATTCGACCTCTACATAATCTTTTTGCCTTTCATTCAACCATTCTGTCATTGGTTCCTCAACTGTCACACTATTCTCAGAATAAGTCTGGATGCAAAAAGTCTCTGCTGCAATCCCAACTGCAGTCAGCACTTGGCTTTATCTAATGTAAATTTAATGCAACTATGACAAGTCATCCTATCACATGTTATATGAGTTCCCATCATACTTCACCTTTACCCTTACCCCAACTATTTTTTTAAAACAAAGCAGAACATTCAGTCAAACACCTGGAATTTAACCTCTTAACATTCTTGAAATTGAAAACTCTAAACTCTAATAATCTAAAACTTCTGTTTTACTTTACTCCTCCTCTAAAGGCTTTACAGTGCCCGGACTTTTAATGCTATTTAACGTTTCAACAAACCATTTATACACTCCACTCACCACCAGTGCACTACCCAAGAATAGGATGTCATCCAAAAAGGGATTTGGCTTCATCAGGTGATGGAGGAAGCGAAAAGAGGAGATGAAAAAAGTAGGAGAAAAAAAAAAGCTTTTAAAGGTAAATTTCAAAGCAAAAGGAAAATTCCAACATTACAAATTCAATGTAATGCAATTTTCAAACACATCAAAGGTTGAGGCGCCATTTTGTAAGCCTGTTTCTATGGCAACTACCACATCATCCCATTTGTCAAGTATCTTTTGGTCTGATTGGATAATCCAGTCAAAGTGTTGATCAAATTGCATTAGTCTTTGTACAACGACAAGTCTTTAATATTTTATTAATGTTTCCTCGCAATTTCATTATGAATTAATAAGAAAGAAAAAAAAGATGATCAAATTTGAACTTTAAAAAAAAATGTCACATCCAATATTCAAATTTTTCTTTTTATCCTTGTCATCTCAAAAAGATAATAAAATGACAAATGAGAATTTCATTTATTTTTTTTTTAAATGTAAAACTTACGGATCGAATATTCGTATTGAGGCCAAATGTTCCCGCTATCAGCTTCACCATGTCCGAATGACCACGTTTGGCAGCCCAATGGAGCGCCGTCTGGTGAGAAAAAATAAAAATGATTGTTACACGGTGAGAAAAGCTGTTAATATTAGATTTTCTATTAGAGCGTAAAAAAAAAAAATAATAATTTCATCGAGAAAATGAAAGTTACAGCTCCCCTATACGTGGGCACATTAAAAGACGAGTTGGAATCAAAATCCCCAACCGGAACTTATTGAAACTCTAATATTATTTTGTGTGCAGCACAAATTGATCCCACGTGGGTGGAAAACAGATTCGACAACATCAACTATAATCTATCTATGACGTGTGCGTTCACTAATCCGCTGACCGCGCTCATTTTAAGCTCGTTCATAAATCTCACGTTTTTGTTCAAAGTGCTTGACAGTTGCAGCTTTATGAGTTGGTCTGGTGATTTTTGCGGATCAGCGGAAGCTGTGGGGAGGAAGTTACAGCGATTCGACGTTAGGGGGGAATTGATATTTCAACTAAAATCAGTTAAGCTGGCCGGGTGTGAGGATTTCAAATGAATTTGTGAGCATTGCCAGTTGTGTTTTATGTTCTCCCATCAAATGAAACGATAAATATTTACAATTTTTTTTAAATATATTTTTTTAATTTTTTATGCGCGGCATCGGCCGGCTTTTTACACGGCTTGTTCATTATATCCTGAACGTATCTAAGAATGAACAAAGTATAGCATTTATTGTGATTCTAAATGAATATCAAGTAAAACAGCATATTCGATATGCAGTGTTTGTCCATTTTTGTATTGACT